>JAHREE010000379.1:7217822-7348413 GCA_033628505.1 Tringa tobata | reverse complement strand
TGGGGGGTGCTGGGCGGCAGGGGGGTACTGGCCGCCGCGGGGTTCCGGGCATGGCAGCTCTGGGAGGGGGATATGCAGCGGTTTTGGAAGCCTTAGAAAGGGGTATGGGCGTTTCACAAGTTCAGGTTTCCGTGTTTCCTTCGGTTGGCTAAAATAACACAAATCGCGTTTCAGGTGCGTTGGTTTGAAGAAGGGGGGGTGTGAAAAAAAGGTTTATTGCTTTTGGCGGTAACTTTGTGTGTCTATAATACGACGACATTCTTTATTCTTCCACTTGAATGACCCAGATACTGAAGCTTAGTGATTTTATGCCCTTTTTGCTGTCAAGCCTCCCCCCAGCCCCCATCAACCTACCTGCTTGTTTATGTTATTTCTGAGGCACATAGGGTACAGATGGCTAGGCATAAGTTCTGCCCTGCATCTCAAAATGCTGTGTTGTAATGTATTCTAAAGCTTTTAGCTTTTGCACTATTGACCTGTCATACAGCCGAGAATTGTTATTTACGCACTGTTCTGGCTTCAGCTGTCAAGATGAGCTGACCTCCTTGGATGCTTCCTCTCCTTATCTTTTCTTTCTTTGTCATTCAAGTCCAGTTCAACTAATTTATTGAGCTACTTAATTTAATGATCATACTGAACTTTTTTGCTCCACTTCTATTTAATGCTGACACTTTAAAGCACACACGTACTATATGGCAGCAAATTTAGGATTTAAGCTGAAATAATTAAGCCTTTTAAAAAATGAGCAGTCACATTTCAAGCATATTTCTGTGCAGGTAGCTGGAACCATAGTGTTACTGACATTTATTCACTTGAGTCTGTCTGAAATATTAGTTTGGTTTTTATGGTCATAAAATTTAGTTGGTAGTATTCTTGAGGCTAGACACTGTGTTTTTACTTCATGCGTGACACAATGCAGTGACCTTCCAGCTAAACAGCAGCCCTGGCATTGAGGTTGCTGCCAACAGTAGTTTGGACTGGCACCAGTGGCAGTGAGCACTGTTCTTTTTACATACCTTTTGGCACCAAGCACTGAAAAGGTGTCATTGTTCTAGAATATGTCTCAAGCAACAAAAATATGTGATACTTTTCCTTGCTTTTTGCAATAATTATGAAAATAACACCTAGCAAAATTTGTTATGTATCCAGAGAGGTCAGGGGTATTGAAGCAGTATAGTTGCCCCTGAATAGCTCACCAGCCCAGGCAGCTTGTCCTATGCAGTGTTTCTGAGACCTCAGCTAGGGACCTACCTCAGCCATACTTAGAGTTGGAAGGCATTGCTTAGAGTGCAGTAGTTTATTCCAGTTTCTCTTCAGGGAAAGACTTCTATTGTAGCTGTCAGGCAGAATCCACGCTCCACTTTTCATCTGCAATGCATCATGATAAAAGGATAACAACTTCTCTGGTGCTTGAAGCTCACTGTTAAACATACTTCTGGATTATTTTTACTTGCAGTTGTTGTTTTAGGAAAACGCTGTTGTTTTTAAAACCCCTTTTTTGGAGGGTTTTTAAAATTCTTTCAGTTTCTTCTGACTTCCATCACATTCCACTGCTTGCAAAGGTAATCGTTACTGATCCACACATTTACTTGAAGGAGCAGAAGGCCTCATGTGTAAATCAAACTTTGATTGTCATCTTGTGGGCATAACAACTTTGAAATTAGTGGATGTTAATATATGTCTGCATTTAAGTTTTGTCTGACTGTGTTTTAAAATACTTTCCACATAGAACCAGTATTTCCAGATATGGACCCTGACAACCTAAGTCACCTGAACATCTTATTCAAATGTACTCATATTTTTATTTGACTGTGCTTGATAATTTTATTTATGATGAGATTAGTTATTTTCCTACTTTTGAAGTCACTTCCTGTGCTTGTGTAAAATCACAAAGTAGTATGGCAAAGAACAGGGAGGGGAACATCATATGGAAGAGTAGTTGCCAAGGTCTAAAGATAGACCCTTCTTTTTCTTAAATACTTGGGTTTTACTGATTGTCTGTGATCTACTTGTGAGGTTTCCTGTGACTATTCTCATGCCTTTTAAAAAAAGTTTCCAGCAGAGATTTTTACATCATGTTGAATAAATTAAGTATGTTCTATGGGATGATAAAGGTAAGGCAGAAACATCTAGTTTGCTCAGTATTTTGGGTAGTTAATTCTTTTGGAAATCAAAAATTAAATTATGTTTCTTGTTTGGTGTCTCCTGAAAGTAATGAAATTTAGTTTGTAAAATAGAATTTATTGTTTCAAGTACTAGCCTGCTTGGATTGATCATAAAACATTGCTGATTTTGAGACAGTGGCTGCTTAACCTCTGCTTTTTTTTGGGTGTGTATTCTTTTAAAAAGAAAAAACCCAAAGACTGGTATACTTTTGAAGTGATAGTATTCCTCTGTAAGCAGTAGTCATCTGGATGCCACACCATCAAACCAAGAGATGTTTTGGTTTGGAAGACAATGAAACAGAAAGTAAGAGTCTAATGTTAAAAAGCTTTTGATCGTGTTAAAGTTGTGCAGAAGGAAAAGCATCCATGTACCCTACACATGGAGATGTGATAATCCTGCATAATTTGACATAGCAGCATTATGAAGAAATACGTTTAGTGTAGCATCAAGTATCACAAATGAAAGTGTACTGATAGTGAAAACTATTTCATTACTTTCACTGAGTACCCCTTGTCATAGCTTGTGAGCACGAATTCACACGTGATAGAGTTATGACTGACAAACGATGCAGTCCCACAGCAGCCAAACAGGGTGAGCAGCGTAGGTCTGGTGATCGTAACTGCCTTCAGCCAGGAGTCCAGAGAGAAGGCAGATCTGAGCCCAAGTTGGAAAGTCAAGTTGGGGTCAGTATCAGGTCCAGCAAAAGAAACCGCGGTTGGCCCAACCCTGATGATGACCAGGCCAGTCCTTGGTGAATGAAGCAGGTCTGACAACCTAGGAGGGATTTGGGCATCCTGAAGATCATGACAGTTTATTCTTGAATAGACTAAACCAGCATGAAATAAGATTTGTATGACAAAACAAAGGCAAATTTCTAATGTAGCTGTCTCCTTGGTGTGCTTCCTTCTTTCCTTTTTTTTTTTTTTTTTAATGTCACGCAATAGAGGATAGTTATAGTCTTCTATCTTGGGAGATGATACAGATGCAAAGGTTCTGGAACTGCAGTCTGCTGAAATCCAGTGCAAGTTTCATTTACTCTGAAACAATTCAGCAATTCATTCACAATAAAAATGTGAATGAATTGGGGTTTCTGTGGGTTTTTTTCTTCTACAAGTGAATGGTACTATTACTAAGAGAAGAATTTTTTTTTTTTTTTTTTCCTATATAGAGCTATGGATTTCGCAGGCTTTTGCTTGGCTGACAGAGTAAAAGATTTGAGGGCGGGCTATTAAGTCATCCAAATATATGAAACACTTCTGGGTCACTGTGGAATCTAGACTTTAAAAACTGGTTTCTGTGGTGAATTCTCTTGGGTCACTTCATCTGATGTGTTTAGAGATCTGAGCAGGTGTAGATATTTGATACTACAGAAGTTGTGATAGGACTGAAAACTAAGATATTTCTTTTTAAATGTGAATGCTGACCTTCACATTAAAACCAAACCACGAAGTGATATGAACAGAATGCCTCATGGTCTTGTTCAGTTACAGCGTGGAAGGGAACAGTCATGGAAACCCTAAAATATATGTAATGTTAGTTATGTAAGTAGTTTTTTTGAGTGGGATTAGGTATCCAAGCTGTGGTTAGCTTTGCGCTGCTGCTCCAAAAAGACATGGGTCTTTTGTACTTCTGTCATGACTGCCATTCTTGTGTGGATATCTGAAAACGGCATTAAGCACCTGAATTGCTCTCACTGAGGTCACAGGATTACTTGAGTTAGTAGAGCTAAGTATGTGTTAGAGCTTAAATTCACTACAGAGGTAATTCCAGTTATAATTTGGATATTACACTTAATCTGACTCACATGAGCACAAATGGATCTTCTATCTGGTTTGGCAGGAAGTACAAGCTGGAGATTTGATGCTGAAGATAATAGTGTGCATGACTGTTGTGTGGCAGCAGAATCTACACAGTTTTCACCTTCACTTCTCAACTGAAGCTAAAGTGATAAAAACCTACATAAAGAAAGGGAAGTCTTATTTTTGAAGGATCAAAAGGACCCTAACTAGTTGAAATGTTCTGATTTAGAATTCAAGAGTTTTGTTGTCTGCCTATATGTATAACTGAGTTTTAATTCTTTTGTATGACTATAAAATACACCCAATTAAATTGTCTGTCTTTAAATTAGTAGAGGACATAAATTACAAATATTTTTTTACTTTATTACCTTGTTTCCCTTTATGACTTCAAAATTTATAAATTCCACTAAATCCTGTGTGATTTAGTGCTGAACATCATGGTATTGGTTGTGTCCTTTAGCTGTCCTACATGGTAGTTAACTTTCAGGAGTACACTTCATCAGTGCTCTAACTGCACTCTTATCTATTAAAACTGTGAAGTATTTTAATAGATACTCAATATTGGTTATAGCTGCATATTTTTTCCCCCAGGTTTTCAGTAAAGTGTTAGTACATACTGCATTAGTATTATTGCATTATATATTGAGATTTAATGTTACAAAGGGAAACATAACTCACGCTTCATTGCTGAGGGAGAAAGATTAGAAATAACTATGAGATGGAGAAGATGCTTTGTTAGGCATCCAATACTCCATTGCAAGATGGGACCAGTGCAAACTTTGGGACAAATTAGGCCTTCTGAGCCTGTGAAGTTCTTTTTGGTTTCAGAGATAGGGAATTTGTCTTGTTCAGTAGCTCAGAACCCTTCATAGGTCTGCTTCCATCAGATAATGTGGCGTGTAATGGACACTGCTTGAGAGCCAAGTGTAAGAAACCCCAATCAGCTACTTTTGCGGTAGCCTATGTACTAATTGTGTTCTGGCGATGCTAGAGTGAAAATCCTTTGAATGTAGTTCTGTGAGGTAGTTGGGAAATGGCTGATCAGTGAATGAGCTGTTGAACTGGAAACTGTGAAAGAACTGTTATAGTGGTTGCCTAGTTTTTGTTTCGTTGGGTTGTTTGTGTGTTTTTTTTTTAATTAGAAGTACATAAAATAGTCTTTCTTTTGCCTCCAAGTCATTAGGTGTTACATGTGTAACCTTTGAGGACAGTTCTTTCTTGTAATAAGTGGTTTTTAATCATAGGTTAAAATACACTGTTGTAGGTGCAAGGCATATAGGCTTCCTTTATGCTGTTAAATGTAAACTGTTTATGCTGCTGATGTATTATTAGGATAGTGGAATCTCAATTAAGTTGTTGATCATAAAGTTTCTGTGACTTTACTTGTTCTTGGTTGTGAAGAAGGAACAAGTGGAGCATGAAGGAAGAGCTATGTTTGGTGCTGCCATCAAAACATCAGTAGCTTCGTGAAACTTTTCCATGTGCAGCTTGTTGTAGCATGACCAGGGAGGAAAAGCCTTTGGGGAGTTTAGCTGTCTGATTTATACCAAATGTTTACTGAACATGTGCAAATTGCAATTTCAGAGGCTTAATCTGGCTGAATGTGGAGTGTTACAGGATTCAAAGACACATCATTGATGTGCAGGGTATCTTTTCCAAGTGTCAGGTCCTAATTTAAAAGCTAAGACCCAACAGTTAACACAGAGGAAAAAAGCTTTTGTATCCATTGCTGGTCAAATAATGTTTTTCTCTCAATTTTGTTCTCAAAAGCTAAGCTTCGTCAGAAATCTTTCCCAGAAACTGCTCATGAGGACATACTGAAAGCAAAGTATATCATATGGAGAGTTTCAACTGAAACAGCAATAGTTTTGATTGCTCTCCAGAACTCATTTATGAAAAGTGGGATAGATAGTTTTCTTTTTGACCAAGAAATAAAAAAACCTGAGGCCAACAGCCATGGTTTCAGGTGTTTTTCACTGCATTGTTGCTTAATTTTCTGAGCTCATTATGTGATCTTAGGAAGTACTTAACAGAAAGCAGGAAGTTACTATAGAGAAGACAAAACCACAACACAAATCAATGCCAAAACTCAAGGTAAATTTTTACTGAAAATTGTACAAATAGTATTATTTATATTTAGAAAATGTTAATATGAAGTAGGTATTTATGATAACTAATGGAGAGCTTATCTTGAATTGAAAAGAGTAGCATATAGCATTATTTTCAAGTAGCAAAACAAAGCCTTTCAGTACAAGTGGTAAGGATAACAAATCCTAGTTGGTCAACATTGACTTTACTCGATTTGTGGATCTAATCTCAAGATTTCCCCAGGGGGGATTCACCAGTCTGCTTTCAGCGCTAGTAGACCTCTGGCTTCTGCTTCTATTCTATACGCGCTCAGGGTTTTTTGAAGGTGTAACGTATTTGCTGAGCATATTGAGTAGCTCGGAGTATAAGATTGGGGCTGTGCCTCTTTTGCTTTCTGGGAGCTACCTTCCAAGCACAAAAAGCCACAGGGAAAATGCATAGCTAGGTGAAGGTGGTTATAGAATGGTAAATGCCAGAGAAGGTCGCAAGCTGAGGGCTGGTTGACATTGGTGACTTGGTAAAGCAGTTAGGTTGGATAAAGTTAGTTGTGGGGATCTTGAATTAAAAGACAAAAATTGTGTGATGGCAGAGCTGAAGGGTGATGGACTGTGACTGATGAGGGAGGTGATAGAATTGGTAAAATAACTTATTGATATTTTAAAGGGAATTAATCTTCTAAGAGATTTTTGATGAGGAGGGCTGTTTCCTCTGCTTGGATTGAAACTTACTCCAGTCACTAAGAGATCATTCGTAGCCTTTGCACTTAACATAAAACTAAGGTCTAAAACGAAGATTTCAAGAGTCACCTTCAGTACCTGATTCTTCCCTCAGCAGTGGAGCTATATAACTGATAAGGTGTTTTGCATATTTTGTTTATCTGACTGACTTCACTAAAAATAATCAATCCTCTTCTTTATAATCCATTTTCATGTTCATAGTATCTTGTTTCTCCTTAGTCTTTTTTTCCTAGGATGAGTCAGGTGTAATTCTGACAGTTTACTCAGATATTATATTTGCTGCTATCCCATGTAAATTTAAAATAGAAAAAAGAAGGGAAATAAAGAAAAAAATTTGTCACTTCGAAGTACAGCTTTTCAGTTTTATACTTTTTTCCAAGTACAATGATTATTATATTCCTTTGATGTACAATACTGCTGGTATCCATGTATTGGAAGATACTTTGTTGACTTGCTTATTTGGCCTTGTCAACCAGTGTTAAAAATTGAGTTTATTATCCCATTTCCTTCATAGTTACCTTTGTTCCTTCTGTTCCTTATAAAAGCATCTTACGCATTTTTCCCTCTTTCTTTCCTACCTTTTTTTTTGTTTTATTAAGGATATGTGATTTTTATTTGAAATTCTTGTTTTCAATTGCTGATGTTTTAAAGCCATTATAATCTCTACCCAAATCAGTGTTTAGAATAAGTATTTATAAATCCTGTTTATTAACCTCTACACTAAGATGTTCTTTGCTAGTCCTTGGAAGCAAACCATACTGAAAGAAATTAAATGTTCTGTGCAGGGCACTGATGTCACTTATTTACTTCCATTTAGGAAAAAAAAGGCAGCACAAGCCCATATTGTTGTTGTTATATTTTTAGCCTGCTTTTTTTCCTCTTTTATTCCACGTTAAACTATTTTTTTTGCCTTTTTGGTAGAAGAATGGGTGTACCTCAAAAGTGTTAAAAATTTTTAACAACCCCAAGGACAGTTTGAGGGGAAGATTTCTAGTTCACTACTTTCGCTCTACTTAAAAGAATTCAGAATCACAGCTGGCAACGTAAACTTAGCTGATGGTATTTTTCAGAATATTATTGGTTTATGTATAAAGAATCATTACAGATGTATCTACTTCTTCAGCCTTTAATTTGCTGATCTCTTTTGTGTTAATGAAACCTGGTAGCTGATGACTAGTTTTGGTCTCCTAGACAACAGAGGTCTCTGCTCCCTTTAATTTGATTTTTTAAAAGCTGTAAAAACTTGCGTAGAATAGATTATTCTACTCCATTTTAAACATTTTCAGTTATAATGAATTGAGTTTGAGTACCCCCTGTGCTAACTGAGTATTCACGTTTCTTTGTCTGTATCTGAGTGGTGTGAGCATAATTTGTCAACCTGACACAGGAGGCTTTTTTAATGGTTCTGTAGGAAGGTGCTAATGTCAATGTGGGATATAAATCAGTTGTGTTTTCCAGTTTTGTTTTGCTGGATGGTGTTTGGTTTGGGTTTTTTTTCAGACTGACTTTCCCATTCTTGATGTAAATACTGGGGTGCTTCTTGTACCTGACTTCTAGTGATTCAGAGAGTGTGTGATGCTAGTGTTTGCTTTTGAGATTGACATTATAGGAGAGAAACTACAAGAAGCAGGTTAAATGAAAAATTTGATGGGAAACTGTTAATTAGGTTCTGCTGGTTTCTTAAAACTCCATTTTCCTGAACTAATTCAGATCTTGAAAATGTCATGTGAAATCACCCTGTGTGACTTCAGTGTACCAGTAGCTACAGTAGCAGGGTGTGAAATATGGCCTTTTCTTCAAGTCTGTTTCGTGGTTGGTATCACTAATGGTTAAATAAAAAGATCAGAAAATCAGGGGACTGAACTGGCAGAATCTTGGTTGAAACAGCACCAGAGAAGAAAGTGTGAACTGGGAAGAGGGAACAAGGAGTTGGACAAGATGAGAATTACAGGGATCACGGACTGGGACTTGCTGGATGGGTGAGAAAAATCAGGTTGTGGTAAGGAGTAAGTGCAAGGGCAGGTCCAGTTCAGGCAGAAGTACTGGTCCACCCGGACATAGCTTTCTCAGTCAGAGATCGGACCAGGCATTTTACAGTTCCTGCATTCAGTGGCTTACATAGGATATTTAAAATATGTCCTAGAAATTCGCTGTCTTTTGTGTCTGCAGAAAATAACCCGATTTTTAATTGCTTAAATCATGCAGCAGGTTGAGGTCTCTGGATACTTGATGGTTCCAGCAATGCCGGTGCTTTGTGTTGGCATCTGTATGTTGTCACCTATTGGAACTTGTCTTTGTGTCTTTTTTCTGTTTCTTAATATTAAAAAACAAAAATAACTTGTTTAAACTTTATTATCTGAAAATGCTTTATTGTATGGAAAAATAAGTTATGCAAACCCAGTTTTACTTATTCCTATAGAGCATTAAAGTTTTCACTGTTTTTTAACTACTAGACTATGTGTCATGCAACATAGAAATTTGACAGCATTTGTTTAAGTGCCACTTTTTCTTTGACTATGTGGTCCTGCATAACATTTATTGTTCATGTTCATTATTCAAATGCTGATTAACTTCTAAATTCTATTACTCTGCAGTAGTGGTATGAGGGCTTCACAGTTTTTCCTCACTGTTTTTAGACAGGTTGGCATTTGCTCCATTTTTAAAATGAGATGCAAGGAATGTAAGGTAAAAGATTCAAAGAAATTCTTTGTGAGCTGTGATATCAGATCTAATCTCTTCAGAAATACTGTGTTTCGAAAAATGAAGTGCAGCTCTTGTTGGTGACGGTTGTTCAATGCACTGTACGTATTCAGAACAATTTGAAGTCTAGCAGCCTATACCTGGGCACCTAGACTGTGACGGGCTTGTTTCTTTCTATGCTGATGATAGTTCTAGCATTAGAGAAGATTGCAGTGGGTGAGCATAGGAGAGATACAGATCTCCAGGCTAGTACTTAACCGCCTCCAACTATGAGGTTTCTCTTCTTTTCCTATGATCTCTGGTTTACTTCTCCTTGAGTCTTTCTGCTTGTGGAAGAAATCAGGCCATGAACTTCTGAAGTCCAGACTCTGTGACTGAGGTTTTCCAAGAGCAGAATTTGAATGCTGCTTGCCATGGCAGGGTTCAATCTGTGTATTTCAATACAACTATAATTATTTCTCTTACTAGGTAATGAAACTTTGGTTATATAGAGCTGATACTGAATGTCATGCAGGTTTTTTCAGAGCTGCTGCTACTTTTGCAAACAATAGCAGTATTTGGCAAAAGTATAGCAATTGTTAATTCAAAACAAGAATGGACTTAGATGGTGGGCTTCTTCCTCTACTCACTGTGTGTATTTAAGCATACAACTTATTTTAGATTTTTTGATATAGTAAGCTTTTTTGGCTCAGCATATGTTTCCTGTCGTTTGTCCGTGTTAGAATGTCACAATAGCTGTGTCATGGGATCTGAGAAACTTTTTTCCCCTGATTGTCTCTAAAACACTCAGAGAAAAAAGGCTTTCTTTCATCAGATATTTATTATTGTTTGCATATCGTATTTCTAAATATAGATTGCTCCTCGGAATTTGACCACTCTTTCCTGTTTTTTGGAAATCTGCTGCTTTTCAGTGTCTATGTCACAAGTCTGTTATTCTAGTTATTCAAATAATGGCATTTATTGTCCTTTGCGGGCGCATTCGGGCTGAGTTATTTGGTTAGTAGTCTACTCTTTAAACATAGATGTTTAGTGTTGAAATGTACTTTTTAAACAGCCAATTTAACTTAAACTACTAAGTGCTATTCCAGTTCCAATAATGTAGACATACTGGTTTCACTAAGTGAACCCAGTGGCTGATGGTTAGCTATCACTAGTTTCATATGTGCTTATACTTCAGTATTTTTATGTGTGGAAGAGGGAATTATATGAGAGCATTGGTGAAAGGGGTACCATACTTAAAGCATGAACAAAGGATAGAGTGTTTTATGCTCTGCTAATTCACGCTAATGTGTAAAGGCTAGAATATGGAGTTAATTTTTTGTTTTGTTTTGTTGCCTCTTTTATTTTTTTATTTTTTTTTCCCTCTGTCCCTCCTCCCCCCTTATTAAACTGTCTCTTTCTCAACACCCACAAGTTCTACGTGCTTCTGCCCTTCTGATTCTCTTCTCCGTCCTACTAGTGAGGGCAGTGAGTTAGTGACTAGGTGGGGGCTTAGCTGTTGGCTCGGGTGGACCCACCACAGTAAGTTAAAAGTTTTCAGCTATATACAGCTTTTTACCATCCTGTATACTGAATTATGAAACAGTCTTGCTTGTACTAACTTTAAGTTCATCTTTTTTGATCTTGCACTGACAAGTATAGTAAACTAATGCCTAATTCAAGTGTCAGATTTAATTCTTCCCATTTTTTAAGATCTTTTTATTCAATGTTTCAATGTTAGTTGAATTTTCACAACTAACATTCTACACACTCACATACTTTCCCTTGTTTTTGTTCATCTGCACAATATTTTGTGACAGTCATTTAATGAAAGAACATGTTACAGTGAATTAGTCCATGCAAGACCTGATGAGATTTTAGTTGGAAGAGTGCATTCAAGTCTAGGATGGTAACTAAAAAATACGGCAAACTTGTGGGCGAGACTGTCACCAGGGCGGCTTTATTGAAACCAAGGATTTTGGTGTAAGTCAAATGTAGGAAAGCTGTTTTTTAATTGCATGTAACATTGCTTTGTATACGTTTATAGAAAGGGTGATTCCTGTTCTATTAAAATTAGAATTTTAATAATTTTAATTATAAAAACCATTAAAATACTGCATTGCAGCTAAATGTATGCTTTAGCCAAATGTGGTGGCATTTTATCTGACCAGAAGGATAGCTTTTATGTATGCTTATGCATGTGAATTTGATTAAAATATGCAACAATTTTTTATTTTTGAAGCAATTATTTTCTTGTCAAAGTTTTTTAATAGTAAATTTTTAAAAATTACCTCATATTAATAAATCTATGACTATAGCTAATGGAAAAAACAAACCTGTTCTCATTTGCTGTATCCTTCAGGATTTTAGAGTTGATAGATAGTCTGCCCTGTTGTTTTTTTTTCTAGCTGTAAATAGGTTGACCACAGTTACTAAGAAAATTCTGTTCCTGCGTATGTGAATTGACTTATTGCTGTCAAGACTAAACTAATGCTAAAATAGATGCTAAGAATCTAGATTTTATTTTTCACTAGATTAATAGTTCATGTATGTACTTAAGTGTAGATTAAGTCACTTACTGTTTTTTTTTTAAAAATTAGGCACATTTCATGTAGATGTTTTAAATGTAGCTGATGGCAATATGAATGTTAATATATATAAATATAAATACTTATCTTCTTTGTAGTCTTTATCAACTCCAGTTTATTTTCTGATCTTGAACTCAACCATTGCAATTAAGAAAATGTGTATCTAGACATAACAGTTATAAATAAGTAAATAAGGTATTTCCAGCTATTTTGTCTATTTGATGTACATATAAAATATTGTACACTTGTTTTGTGCATTTATGTAAATATAAATGTAACCAACCATATTAAATAAATGGATGTATTAATTTTCAAGAAAATCAACCTTTCATCCATTCTTATGTTCTGAAGATGCAAAACCCTCAAATTAACCCACAGAAACAGCATGTTGAAACAAGGCATCACATTTTCTTCAAAAGAAGTTAATGTGGTCTATGGTAGTGGGCACATCTGCTCTTCTGCAGAACCAAGCCTGCCTGTCTCTAGCATAGAGAAATGTTTCATTCCTGAAATCGCTTTCTCAAGATAGACCACAAGCAGCCTTCCTTACTGTATAGTTCATTGGAGGAAAAAAATTTCACTTCTTTCTTAATTTTACCAGTTCAGAGAGATGCTGAACCAGAGGTGCTTTGGGTATTATGGGAGACTGTTTAATCAGCTTTATTTTTTGAAATGCTTTTCTGATCCCTTAAGGTATTGGAAAAAACCAAGAGTTACAGAAAGCTCTTTTCTTCCCTTTTGCTTTTTGGGTGTATAGTCGTGGAGTCCAGTGGTCAATATAACAGAATACAGTTTTCTTCCCTTCTCTATTGAGAGCTTTTCTCCTTATAAATCAGACGTATGACAGATGGAGTTTCTTTTAGGCTGTGTTAATCTAGGTTTATAAGAAGCTCAGAATGGAATTATGTCATTTTGGAGACAGAGGCAAATGTTTACAGACTTTTTTAGTGAAAACAAACCTCTTCTATATTGAAACAAAAGCTGAGTTTTATGTGATGGGATATAAGTGTTGATTTGTTGCTTATATACATGTGCATACATTTACAGAACTGTTTTCTCTTCTAGGATCCTTCTGTTACACAAGTGACAAGAAATGTTCCTCCAGGGCTAGATGAGTACAATCCTTTCTCTGATTCAAGAACAGTAAGCACATTTATTTCTTAATCATGGTCTTAATCTTTTTAGGTAATATTTGTGAGGTATTGTTTTCAGAGTTTCAGACTGATGTAAAACATGTGATAAGTTGGTAGAGGTAATGGAAGATGTGTAAGGATGGATAGTCTCATAATGTCTTTAGAGGATTCAGTGGGTAGGTTGACTGAAGTGAGCTTTGACCTATTAAGGAAGAGTATTTCTGTGAAAGGAGGCCAAAACAAAACTGAGTTTTCCTTCTGTTCCGTAAGACTTTTGGTAGTCTGTCCTTACGCTTTTCTGAATTTTACTTGCTTTAAAGCAAGTGTGGTACACTTGTGAGTGTGGTACACTTCCCCAGTGTCTTGCTCTTGATTTGCATTTCACTTAATTAAAGAGATGCTCAGAGTAAGGAAATGTTGTGGTTCAGTAACAGTGCACAGGCTATGAGTAGTGCTGTAGTAAAAGCAGTAATTTATGTCCCAGAAACAGTTGCTTTTTGCCTTTAATCTGTATAGTTTTAATTTACCTTGTGCTTATTTTCACCCATGGCAGTGAAAATACAATGAATGGGGCAGTAAATTCATACTGTAACACCATTTTTCAGTTGTTACTTTTGATAATGAAACTCTTGTGTGAGATTAGCAAAATATATGTTTTAGCACTAATTATGTTTGACAATCTTTCTGAAGCTTGAAGAACTTCAAAATGGCTTTATATTGACTATAAGTTATAAAGACAGTAGGTCTTGTTTAAAAAAAATAATACAAAGCTTCTCTGAATTTATTACATATGTACTTATTTTAACATGCAGCTCTGAGGGAGAAGGAAAACTGAACTATATGGCTAAGGTTATTTGGCCTTGAGCAGTCAGCTGCGCACATATTAAAAAAAATCTAATTGTGTGTTATGGATGTCACTTACATAGAAAATTGGGAGGATGGGGAAAGTCTTTAAATCAGTGTTCAGATCTACTGAATATATGCTCTAGTCATGCACTGTGATTCAATTGATAGTCTACAGGATGTTACAAAATTAATAAAAACTGAATTTGCTGAATTGAATGAGCAGTTCATTCAATTCAGCTGAATTGAATCAGCAGTTTCTGTAGAGGAAAAGAACTTTCATGGGTTTTCTTGCATAAAGCAAGACTGAAAAAATAAAGTATATATTCAGCTACGAGTGCAGTAATAATCAACCTTTAGATGATACTTCCCTGTACTCTCTCTGTAACTTGTGAATGCTGAATATGTAACTACTTAATCTATAATAACGTGCATTTGTAGAAATGTGCTTAGGTACCTGAGGATATGGTCCCAATTCCATGCTCACCTCTCTTTTCCTACCAGCTTTGTTTGTAAGAGGAGGGCTTACGATGTGTGTACAAATAAACGTATGTCACAGGAGTAAGGGAAGAGACAGTGGAAGTGAATGCCTTTAATGATCGGATAAATAGAGGTAGAAGTGGGGTCTGTAAATTTTAGACTTGAGGTATTACAATGTCTGTCAGAGAAGGGATAGAAATTGCTCTGCATTTTGTGTGCTACTCAAAGAAAAAACATCCAAATAGTTTCTGAGGGCTTTGATTTGCTGCTGTTCTTTTTTCTGTCTTTGTTGGGAAGCTGAGTCATCTTGAACAGTTTTGTGCAGGTCTCTACATTTGAAAACCATAATGGCACTAGAGAGCAGAAAGGATACAGCCTGGTGGTAGCAAAATACGTTCTGGAGATTTCCGTGCTGTTTAGTTTGAGAATTGCTGTAAGACTTAAAATTATGGTTTTTTTGCTATGAGGGAAACTGTCTAGTTGCAGCTTTTGAGGAAGCTAAGAATGGTATGCTTCAATTAGAAATCCAAATTTCTAGTGGTAAGATGGTATCTAGCAGTCTGTAGCGTTAACACAGCATTTATCTTCTTACTTGCCTCCCTTCGAATTCAAGTTAATAAAGCTTGGTGGACTGCAAAAATAGTTCTCCATTGCAAATCCAGACAGGGATGCTTCTTCTTGAAAGTGACTTGAAACTCTGAATTCATTAGCTTAGTTTAGTTGTGTTCTCCCTTTGCCAAAGTAGGTACTTCATATCAGTTCTTTCTTGATTATCAGGATAGGAGAAAAAAAAAGCTATTATACTTTTTCTTAGTATTCCTTATTCTAATTTTTTTTTAATGTATTTCAGTGCTTTTTCTCGATCAGTTTATATCCCTCACTTCACAGTGGGAAATTTGGTAGGAAAATAACATGTAAGATACAATGAGGAAAGTAAATGGACATGGGATATTTTAGATCTGAAGTGTCACCACCTTGATATCTAATTGAGAATTTTTTTTTTTTTTGCTTCTTAGCAAATTTCAAAGCTTGTCTTATTTTTGGTTGTTAAATACAATGCTTGCAAATCCATCTCCATGTCAGAATGTAAGGAACCTACTGTATGCTAGCTAATATTCCAGTAAATACTTTTACTGGATTTTTTTTTTGTAGCTTTTTTAATGAAGTTAGCTTAATTCTTAATTGACCTAACTTCAGAGATAGTAATTAGAGCAAACCTGTGCTTACTCTACATTTGGAAATTGGTGTGAGACATTAATTTCTGGAATTTTGCTTTGTATTGCCTTATTAATAACTGTACAAAGAACTGTCTGCCTTAGTGTTTGGTCTACGAAGCCAATAAATGAATATTTATTTGACTTCTATTGAGTATGTTTTAATTGCATGTATGAAGCAACATTTGTTTTGAGTACCTTGTTTTCATTAAGGCTTAGTATGCATAACCTCTGTTCTCCCTGGTTCTTGTTTGTTTGCTTTGAATGCATTTATATTGGACTTCTGTTTTGCCAGTGACTGCTGAATAGTGGAAAATACATTTTTAAGAAAAAAGAAGACGTTAAGTGGTTTCTGACAAAATGTTATCACAAATTACTTCTTCCTTTTGGTGTCCCCTCTATCCCTCCCTTACTACCTATGTCTGTCCAGTAATAGATAATTTATGTCAGCTGAACTTTAAGTCCATGCAGGTCTCCAGATCTGCTACACAGTGCTAGAGCTTGAAGATACACCTAATGTAACTTCAGTACCTCTTGCTTCTAGGGTAGTGCCAAATTTTACAGCTGTTTTGGGAGAATCCCCAAGTGTACAGCTGTGTTTTGCAGATTTTTTTGTTGTTTTGTTTGGGTTTCTTGGGATTTTTTTGGTAGCTGAATAATTTTCCAAGGCAGCTGGATACTTCTGTTTGTTTCACCTTAAGTAGCTGGGAGCTTCTTGGCTTTGATTAGGAGTATAAAAATGAGTAGTTCAGTCTGATAGGAAGACTTAGTGCAACCTGAGTTTAAAATGGTTGTGTGCTGGTCACTTTTTGGAGTCATCTCTTAAAAGCCTAGGAGCAGGCAATTCCAAAGTGTCGAAACTCAAGCGGGGAAGAAGGCTGGCTTGAATGAGCAGGGATCTTCTAGAACTTAAGTGGAAAAGGAAAGTGTACAGACATTAGAAGCAAGGACGGGCAACATGAGAGGACTACAGAAGTGCTGTTCCCTACTGTAGGGAGGAAATTTGTACGTCCAGAGCTCGATTAGAGTTTAAGCTGGCCAGAACTGTAAAGGACAACAGGAAGGGCTTTTTAAAAGACATTAACAGCAAAAGGAGGATCAGGGATTACATTGGCCCATTGATTCATGTCATGGTTTTGCTGTAGCTGGCAACATAGAACCATAAGGGGAGAATCGGAAGAAAAAGGCAAAACTCATGGGTTGAGGTAAAGACAGTTTAACAGAGCAATGAAGGAAAAAGGACAATAATACTGATAGAGGAATATACAAAATGTGGTTAATGTACCACTGCTCACCCACTGGAACCAGAAGCCCAGCGATTTCTGCCCCCTCCCCTGCTATATACTGGGCATGACCTTATATGGTATCAAATACCTGTTTGGTTAGTTTTGGGTCAGCCTCCCCCTACTGCCTTGTGAAAATTAACCCCATACCTGCCAGAACCAGGCCACTTGATAAGGTTGGTCACCTCACAAATAGGGATGTAGACAAAGCAGAGCTATTTAATGCCGCCTTTGAACTGATGACAGGACCGGGGGGATGATAACTCCCAGCCAACTCCAGAGTTGTTCGAGACTTGATGCTCCAGCTGGATACACATTAAGTCTATGGGGCCTGGTGAGATCCATCCCAGGATACTGAAAGAGCTGGCCAATATTATTATGGGACCTCTTTCCATTTTTTTTCAATGGAGTCTGGAAAGGTACCAGTTGACTGGAAGCTGGCAAATGTTGTCCCAATTTTCAAGAAGAGCAAGAAGGAAGACTCTGGTAGTTACTGGGCTGTTAGTCTCACTTCAGTACCTGGTAAAGTTATGGAGAAGGTCATCTGGGAATTACCAAAAAACACTTGAGAGACAATGCAGTCATTGGTCATAGCCAGCATAGGTTCATGTGGGGAAAGTCCTGCTTAACTAACTTAATTTCCTGTTATGACAAGGTCACAGGTCTAGTTGACCTGTAGATGTGGTGGTTTTGGATTTTAGCAAAGCTTTTGATGCTGTCTCTCATGGTATCCTGCTGGACAGAATGTCCAGCACACAGTTCAATAAGCCCATATTACGCTGGGTGAGCAATTGGCTGATGGGTCAGACTCAAAGAGGTATAGTAAATGGGGTTACATCAGGCTGGTGGCCAGTCACCAGTGGGATTCCTCACGGCTCAATTTTAGGATCAGTGCTCTTCAGTGTTTTTATAAATTATCTGGGCACAGATGCCTGTTGTGCATTGAATTGTGATCTTTGACCAATAACCTAGAAAAATAAAACACATTAAAGCAATATTGAACTTCCATTATTTGAGGTAGATTTGAGCAGTGATACTATGTTCCCCTGTGCACACGTTAGGAAGCTAAGTAATTAACAAAACACAGTAGCATAGACAAAAAAGGAATGGATTTTTCTGCACTAGAGGAATAAATGCAGTATTTTAGCAGCTGGCTGTATCCTATGAATACAGTAGTTGGAATGCAACTCTAGTTAGCCAGGTGATATAGGCCTTTGTTAAGTAGAAAGGTCTGGAAGACATCACTAATAAATGTCATCGTGTTTCAGAATATGAATAGATCACTGTTACATCCTGCAATTCTCTTAAATAGTAGCTGTCCTTACTCATGTCTGAACAAAATTAAAATTCTGTTTAATTTCTACTGATCCCTAAAATTTCCTGTGTGTTTATGGCAACTAGTGCATTGTAAAAACAAATAAGCAGAACACTGCATTGCAGAATATAGTTAACTTCTTTTTCCTAAAGGTTATAAATATTTCAGGCAGCATATCAGATTTTCAGTTTATCAGTAACACTTCCTTTAAGACAACTAGATTGGTTCTTACAGAGTTAATGAAAAGATGTTTATTAGACTAGGAAACTGTTTTTCTATAATTGTCTCTTGTTTTCTTAGCCTCCTCCAGGAAATGTGAAAATGCCTAATGTACCCAGTACTCAGCCAGCAATAATGAAACCAACAGAAGAACCACCTGCTTACACACAAATTGCAAAGGTTCGTCTATAACTTTTAGGCACTAGGTTCCTTTTAATTATAATTATTTAAGTATACTTCTGGAATAATGTCTTCTATAAATAAGCATTACTTTCCTAATAATTTATGAAAACTAATACTGCTTTTAAGTAATTAGTTAATGAATGAATTTGTGCAAAATACGCCAATCTTCATCCATAACTGGAGATGCTTAATTATAGGAAGCAGACTTGAAATACTTATTTTGTATTTATATTTGTTATCAATATCTAACAATGCTTGTTTTGTTTAGGAGCATGCCTTGGCCCAGGCAGAACTGCTAAAGCGTCAAGAAGAGCTGGAAAGAAAAGCAGCTGAACTAGATCGCAGAGAAAGGGAAATGCAGAGTCTCAATCAGCAGGGGGGTACGCATGAAAAAAAGACTTCTTTAAAGTCTTTAAATTTTCTTAGAAGCTGGTTTAGTTTTACAGTGAAATTGTGAAACAGATCAAAGAGGGGGTTTTATAATCTCTTCGGGAAGAGAAAGTTTATGTTCCTTGAGACAGTACGTACAGTGAATAAAAACTGGACTGCCTGGTGCAGATTTTCACTAGAAAAATTTTAAATGTGGCCTCTGTTATATGTTACTCTCTGCTATGAGCTGTTTTTATATGTTAATATCCAAGTAATACTATTGAATAGAAATGGAGCATTTTCAGAAGTAACAGAAGTAACTTCATAAGTAACATCTCTTTGATTTCTCTTCTGTTAGTAGTTATATCTGTAGAACTTTCCTATTTTGAAACATTTTCTTATCTTTTCCTGTTACAGACATAATATTCTATGCAAGTAGCAGAAAGATCTATTCTATTATTAATCTTCTATTCATTTTTGATATGCCACTTTGGAACCCATGGTCAAGATCAGTATCTCATTTTACCACAAACTGTGTGCTGTGCAAAACCATTAGTTTCTGTACAGCGCTTTCACAAGTGATAAGATTTACATCCTCTTAACTGAAGATACTTTGCTAGAAGTAGGTCTGTGGGAATATTCCTTTTCCAAAGGAAGAACTTCACACTGAAGTTAGGAAAAAACCCTAAGCTAAACAAAAAAACACTGTGTGCAAGGTTGACTTTGTGGAGTGTGCTCACTTGGATTTGGAATTCTGTTTCTTTTCCACGTGTGTTAGGTTTTTTTGAATACGCAGTGGTACAATTCGAGATTGCTTAATTGCTTAGTATTTCAAATTCTCAGGGAATTTTCTGGAACGGAATATTTTCAGTTGGAAGGAACCTACAGTGATCATCTAGTCCAACTGCCTGAAGACTTCAGAGCTGACCAAAAGTTAAAGCATGTTCTTAAAGGCATTGTCCAAATGCCTCTTAAACACTGACAGGCCTGGGGCATCAACCACCTCGCTAGGAGGCTTGTTCCAGTGTTTGACCACCCTCTCAGTAAAGAAATGCTTCCTCATGTCCAGTCTAAACCTCCCCTGGTGCTGCTTTGAACCATTCCCACGTGTCCTGTCACTGGATCCTATGGAGAGGAGCTCATCACCTCCCTTTCTACTTGCCCTCCTCAGGGAGGTGGAGAGATCAGTCATATGCCAGTCATATGCTAGGATCTGTGAATGGGAATTGCTATTCTTCTAAGGAGGAGAATCATGGTGATACTGTCCCTTCATTAAACCGCTTTTATTTTCTCAGTATTTGTTCTTTCCAATCTCTCTATTAAATCTCTGTATCTGTTCTCCCAGATAATGATTTTTTTTTGTTCTTATTTCATTTCCTTCACTGTGTATTGTCCTTGATCTAATTTCACTAACTTATATTGTGATGGTCTGGATTGATTACTTTTCTCTTCCAGGCTTCAGGGACAGTTCTGTTCATCTGTATCTTAGGAAACATAACTGTGATACCACATGCACGTTTCAGGATTTTTATGAAATGGTTATTTGTTATTAGGTTGCAGTTGCTCACATCAAAGTACTTGAAGCATCCATGAGGAATCTAGATTATTCTTTAGGAAGGCTGAAATAGAAGAGAGAACTCTTAAAGCTTTAAAGATGATACTATTTTTTACCAAGAGACTGTGTAAAAGGTTCTTCAGATCAGGAATTGTATGTTGTGGCTGAGGAGAAAAACATTCTTTTCCTTTTGATTTTTTTTTTTGTTTTGTTATTAAATTTTGCACAGTCACTTGAACTCCTTTGGAAACACTGTAGAGTTTTCTTGATCAGAGGAGTCTTTTGCAATACTCTAGCTATTTGCTTTCAATTTAAGATGCTGGCTGCACATCTAGGACACGGTCATATACAATTGACTACAGTGGAAAGATCCTCAAGCTGGTAGGTCAGCTCAGATTGATGCCTTCGATCTTCTCTGCTCAGGTCTTGTACAGCATTGCATTTGAGCTAATTGAAGTGTGCTGCTTCCTATTTTAGCTAGTTCATTTGGGAGTGCCTGAAAATCCCTTTCTGTGCTTGCATTAAGCTAGTTTGAACCTGCATGCCCAGTGTAGGCATGCCATTGAAGTTATGTTAATAGATCTAGAGCTGGTAACTTGTGTTGAATGTAGTAACTCTGAGCTAGCTCTTTGCTTATCAAGGTACTCATACTCCAAGACTGTATCCAAAGCGTATTTAGAAACAGACTGTTTTGGTTTTGATCTCAAACCATCTCACCAAGCTGTCTTTCAGTCTTAGTTGAAACCTGTGCCACAGCAGTGGGAAAGTGCATGAAATACAATTTTTAAATAATAACTTGTATTATTATAAGATGCCTGAATTTTTCCATAACTCTGTCTTGAAACTGTCAGTTCTGAGAGAAATAACTATGTACTGTTGAATGAAGATTTGACTTACTCTCAGATTTGACTTACTCTGTCACATAAGAAATCCCAAACTTGTTTTTAATATAGATGGAAGTTGGACGTGTTATTTGATTACCTTCTCTATGCTTCCTCTGCCAATCCCCTGCTCTGAAAGGCTTGGTAAAAATTTCAGTGGGAGAGGCAGAAACGTAACAGATACTCAGTGCTTTGGACCTGCTTGGGCAGACCTGACAGCTTCATCTTGTTTGGGTGGGGAAACGAATAAGAAATAATGCAAGTATGTAGGCTTTGCAAGTTTTCTTATCACCTGAAGTGCTAGTAAAGACATGGTTGAAATTAGAAATTGCAAGCAAAACCTGGTCAGAATTTGAAATAAAGGTGCCTTTAAGTTAATCTCTAATTCAGCTCCACTTCTGGAACATGGTAATTGATCTGTCTCTTTCATCCAGAATTTTAAATGCTATGGTAAAGCTTTGTTACAGTTCTTATCTCAGTTGAATCTCTGAGTCTGTGGTTGATATGTCTTGTGTTTGGCAGAATGTATTCTCAAGCCAGTGAGTAGAGTAGCATACAGGAAATGCTGATTCTTTGTCCTTTGTGGTGTCCTTACTCTGTCACACAACTGTATCAAAATACAATGATGCTGTAGGCTGTCTTCTTGTAACAAAAGTAGTTTAGACCATTTCAGTAGTTGCCTTTCTTGAGGCTTATGGGCTTTTAGGTGAGGTTTTGACTGCAAACTATATTGGGAAGTAGTTTGATGTGTTAGAGATAGCCTGGTGTTAAAAATAATAGGATTCTGAGAGTGCACAATGCTATTCAGTCCCCAGTCTCTGTGTTCAACAAAGTATTTGAGTATGGTGGAACTTGAAGGAGATGTGCATTTAAAAGTCAAGGAACTCTGCCCAAATCTGCTTGTTTTGTGAAGACTTCTCTTTTCTCATTACTTTATAGGAATTGTCAGATGCCTCCTTAGCCTTTTACATAGATAAAATATTGTACTTTCCTTGATCTGTCTCCACTGTATTTTATTTCTGAAGTTTATTTTCAGTATTGTGTGAAGGTTGCTGATAAAACTCTTGGGTTTTGGTAGCCCAAGTTATCCATATGCTTGCAAAACACATGCATAAAACAATTTGAACAAGTTCAAGTGTCTATCTCTTCCTAGTATACAGAGATGAAAACTGTATTATAAAGCGCCTTTTTTTTCCCTGTTTTGCAGGTAGAAAAAATAACTGGCCACCTCTTCCTGAGAATTTTCCAGTAGGTCCTTGTTTCTACCAGGACTTCTCCGTAGACATTCCTGTAGAATTCCAGAAGACAGTAAAGATTATGTACTATTTGTGGATGTGTAAGTATTTTTTTTAAAGAAAAAACCAAAGTGCCTATTGAAACTTGATGATAAATGCCTGCTACTTTGGCTATTGCAACCTCTGTAATGAGAAATTGTTTTAAAGCAAGAAGTCAAATATTGAAGGGAAATCTTCTCATTAGCTTCGATTTTAAAAGTACCGAACTATTTCACGAAACTTCCGTGGAAAAAAAAGGGGGAGGATTATCCTAAGGCAGTTTGGTTCTAGTATATTGCAGCTTTCTGGTTTAAGTATCTCAAACGAGCTTTGACCATTTATTAACTTAGAAATAATTTTACTGTTCTTAAAGTCAGCATATATATTAAGAAATATCGTTCACAGTCATTGTTAATAGATTTGTGAGTCTTAACATCCCTTTGCTTTAATATACATAGTTTTATATAGTTTTTAGTCCTTAGTGGAGACTTAATATGGTATTAATCTATTTAAAAAAATAACGTAAATTAGCTGAAAAATCAGTCCATGTTAAAACTATCCTTTGCACACCAAGAATGCTTTACACCACCTTTGTTGGATCAATTTTGCTCTCGTTCAGGTGCTGTGTTTTGACTGGAGAAATGCTGGATGAACCAAATGTACAAATCCCACAAAATTTTTTTCTTCTGCCTTGTCCAGTGTGATGAGAGCCTAATAATTGCTCTGAGACTGAGGAAATTCCAAAGATTTAGGCATTTTGATGCCTTAAATATATTTGTAGCGTACAAAGGGAATGTGAGTTTCAGAACTTCTGTATTTTTTTCAGGGCTTCAGATTTAGTTAGCAAATCTTCCTAATTTTACCTGTTAATCTGGTAATCTTATTACTGTGATTGAACAACTTAATTGAAACACGTAAAATGAGCAGTCAGCATTGAATCAAGTGAATTCCGTTTCATTATAATCCACAGTTTTCTATATTCATTACTGGATCATTAATCTTCAAATAAGCAACTAAATCCGCTGTGGAATGTATGACTAGTCACTCTCGTAAATCTTAAATATGTGTCAGATTTATGTGTAATCTAAGATCAAGTACTGCAAAATTTTAACACAGTTACTAATTCTGGCTATTTGCAGGACTGAGTTCTGAAAGTGCCACATGTTTCAAACATAAGGTGAAGTTGGGTAGTGAGAATTGGAATATTAATGCTGTTTTTTCTTTTTCCTTCTTATGGCAATAAATAAAGGAAGCAGTAATGATATACGATTTCAAAATATATAGGAGTTGTACTTTTATACCAAGATGACAGGTTGTCTTCTAGGTAGACTGAGATTTTAACTGACCCCTATTCCTTTATCCTTCTTTAGCTCAAAATACTCTCTGGTTTAGGGGTTACTCAGGAAGGAAGGAGAAGGGCATAATAAAGGGAAAGAAAAACAAAATCTATTTTGGGGAAAAAAACCCCAAAGTTTGAGTACAGAATTCTGTGCCTTAGGGCTGGCTGTTGAATCAGTCCTTGTGACTCTTCTTTCCCAGGATCATATCTTCATGGTTTTGCTGATTTTTCATTAGAAGCATTCATGTGCTTCTTCAGTGGAGGCACTTATTACCATAGCAAACCAGCCTGCTTCTGCTTGCTGCTCCACCCTACATTTTATTTCCCCTTCCAGAACTTCTTAGGTCTTGTAAGGCCTAGGGGTTCTGTCAACATAATCACATTTGGATAAATCTATACTATGTGCTCAGCACTTTGTAAAGTAGGTTAGTTTTCCTCTTCCTTTTTAGCAGCCCTAGGAACAAACCTTTCTGGTTCAGTTTTCTGTATGTTTCCAGGGTTAGTAGCAATTTGTATGTCCTTATTCTTTGTCTTAATGTATCTGAGGAAACTTCTTTATCTGTTTCATATCTATATGATCTTCATCTCATGAGAAAACAAGTCTGTTTGCATGCCTATTCCATGTATTCATCCGTCCATCCTCTGTTTTTATCAGAAGAGCTTTCTGATTCCTTGATGTGGTTTTATCTTTGTATGTATTTTTTTTTGTTTGGTTTGGTTTTTTTTTCCCCTGGGGAGGGCTTTTTTATTTTTTTTGACTGAGCGCTCCCATGCTTTGTGAACTACAGCAATCAATTAGCAATGGCTTCTGTCAGCTGCCAGTGAAGCTTTTCTGTTCTACTTAGTTTTGTGACTATTGCTGTTCTAGCAGCTTGCAGATGGAATGACAGTTTTCTGGCTTTTTAACAATGAGCACTACTTTTTAGATCTTCCTACGTTGTTGTTAGTGAAGCATCCCATGTCTCTTGACCTGTATCTAACAGCAGAAAGTTTTGGTTCAAAAGCCTGTGTTTTCCAGCTACTTTCCCCATAGGCTGATAGCATGTACAAAATTAGCAATACTGATTTTCAAAGAATATTTCTTATTTGAAGTTACAAACTTAAGAGCTGTTAAATCTCATGGAAGGCTTTTGTGGCATTTGGGTTTGTTACTTTATATAGGTTGTGAATGTTTCCATTTTCTATGAACAAGACTTTTAAAGGTTTTCAAGACCAATGACTTAAATTGTAGATTCCAGTAGAAAAGTAATGTCCTGAAGTGCCAACTTTTATGGCATTTTTTCTGTTCAGGAGAGTTTAATCTCATCCATCCTTCTGTCTGAGGATACTATCAATACCACATATATCAGTCTGTGTTCATGTTTGTTCTGCTTGTTTCTGAGAACAAAGCATGGACACTTCATAAAGTCCCTCTAAGCCTGTTCTAGTATCTTGCTGTCTTTAATCATTACAAGATGTTTCCCAGTATATAATTTAATTCTCCCTTCCAATGTTTGATCTTCCCTTTTCTGTCCACTGTTGTTATGGAGAACACATTTATGCCCATTAGTCATCTCTTTTTGGCTAAATTAGCATAGTTTCTTCAGCCTTTCTTTGTAGGTTATGTTTTCTAGAGGTCTGATTGTTTGTTTGCTGACTCACAGATTCGCTGCTTGGTCCACACCATATTATTATGGTTATTTTAGTGTGTAGCATCAAGAATTTTACAATGTGGACTGTATTCAGTATTTTAGCTGAAGTCCTATTGTACTGTCTAGAGGAAAAAAACCACCATCACATTTTTGATAGCATGTGCTTATGTTACATGCTGATCCAAGCCTGCTTTAGAATATGTTCTTTCCTATGGAAAATACTTTTGTTTTTAAGGTGTGTTTGCATGTCTTACCCACCCCCTCACGAAAAAGAGCAGAACAGAAAAGGAACAAAAGCCTACACTAGATTTTAAGCCACTCCGTGCTCTGAGGTTGTGTGTGATCAGATTTCACCAGCTTTGCCCTCATTTCTCAGTTGCTTGCGACTTCAAGACCCTCCTTTTTGTAGGCAATGCATTCCCCTTGAGACAGTCCATTATAGGGTGACAGTCCAGCCGATTCCTGGGAAGAACTGCAGTCTTTTGTTATGTCTCCTAGAGAGGACCTTGGTTTCCTGAGAATACCATCAATAAAACATTACTGAAATGAAACTTACTGCAAAAATCCATTTTCGTGCAGTCCCAAGAGGGACTCCAAAATAATTGTCTTGATAATGTAGATGCCAAGGAGCGTCAGTGCAACCTGTGGTCTTTACAATTTCAAATACACTTGCAGGCATTATCTATACTTTTTTTTTGCTGCTGTTCATTTTTGTTTGTTTTTTCAGACACTTTATCTACACTTTCAAATACACTTTCAAACACTAATGGATGATAAAGTGTAGCTAATTAAGACAGGGAATGTATAGCTAAGTGGGATTCTTTTGTTCAAGGAAGTTTAATAAAAGTGAATAGAGTCTGAATCATAGAATTGTTTAGGTTGGAAGGGACCTTAAAGGTTGCTCAAATCCCCATCCAGCCTGGCTTTGAACACCAGCAGGGATGGGGCATCCACAGGTTCTCTGGGCAATCTGTTCCAGTGTCTCACCACCCTCAGAGTAAAGAATTTATTCCTGATATCTAATTTAAATCTACCCTCTTTCGGTTGAAAACCATTTCCCTGTATCCTATCACTCACTCCCTGATAGAGTCCCTCCCCATCTTTTGTGGAGGTTCCCTTTAGATACTGGAAGGCTGCTGTAAGGTCTCCCTGGAGCTTTCTCTTCTCCAGGCTGAATAGCCCCAACTCTCTCAGCCTGTCTTCATAGGAGAGGTGCTCCAGACATCTGATCATCTTGGTGGCCCTCCTCTGGACTCGCTTCAACAGGTCCATGCCCTTCTTACGGTTGGTGGCCCCAGAGCTGTACACAATACTCCCGGTGGGGTCTCAGCAGAGTGGAGCAGAGGGGCAGAATCACCTCCCTCGATGTGTTGCCCACGCTTCTTTTCATGCAGCCCAGGATGCGGTTGGCTCTCTGGGCTGCAAGAGCACATTGGCAACTCGTGTTGAGCTTCTCATCCACCAGCACCCCCAAGTCCTTCTCTTCAGGGCTGCTCTCAAGCCATTCTCCATCCAACCTATATTTGTGCTTGGGATAACCCTGACTCATGAGCAGGGCCTCACACTTGGCCTTCTTGGACTTCATGAAATTCACACGGGCCCACCTCTCAAACTTGTTCAGGTCCCTCTCGATGGCATCCCTTCCCTCCAGCATATGGACCACTCCTCACAGCTTGGTATCATTGCCAGACTTGCTGAGGGTGCACTCAATCCCACTGTCGATGTCACTGACAAAGATTTTAAACAGCACTGGTCCCAGTACCAACCCCTGAGGAACGCCGCCTGTCCACTTGGACACTGAGCCATTGATCACAACCCTTTGAGTGCAGCTATCCAGCCAATTCCTTATCCACTGAGTGGTGCATCTGTCAAATCCATGTGTCTCCAATTTAGAGACAAGGATGCTGTTCAGGACAGTGTCAAATGCTTTGCAGAAGTTCAGGTAGATTATGTCAGTTGCTCTTCTCTTACCTGCCAACACGTTAACCCTATTGTAGAAGGTCACCAAATTTGTCAGGTACGATTTGCCTCTAATGAAGCCATGTTGGCTGTCACCAGTCAGCTCCTTATTTTCCATGTGCCTTAGCAGAGTTTCCAGGAGGATCTGCTCCATGATCTTCTCAGGCATAGAGGTGAGACTGAGTGGCCTGTAGTGGCCTGGGTCTTGCTTTTTTCCTTTTTTAAAAATGAATGTTACATTTCCCCTTTTCCAGTCAGTGGGAACTTCACTGGACTGCCATGACTTCTCAAATATGATGGATAGTAGTGTAGCAATTTCATTTGCCAGTTCTGTAAGGACCTGTGGATGCATCTCATCAGGTCCCACAGATTTGTGCACCTTCAGGTTCCTCAAATGGTCTCAAATCTGATCTTCTCCTACTGTTCCTTGTTCTCCTAGTCTCTGCCTTTACTTCTGCAACTTGGCCAGTGTGGCTAGAGCATTTGTTAGTGAAGTCTGAGACAAAAAGTCATTGAGCACCTCAGCCTTGTCCATGTCACAGGTGACCAGGTCTCCTGGTCCAGGTTTTCTTCCAGACAGGGTCCACATTTTCCCTAGTCTTCCTTTTATCACTGACGTTCCTAGAGAAGCTTTTATTCTTGCCCTTGAAGTCCTTGGCCAGATTTAATTCTGTCTGGGCTTTAACTTTCCTAACTGATCCCTGTCTGCTTGGACAATCTCCATTTTCCTCCCAGGCTGCCTGTCCTTGTTTCCACCCTCTGTAGGCTTCCTTTTTCTGTTTGAGTTTATCCAGGAGCTCCTTGTTCATCCATGCAGGCCTCCTTGTGTTTTTTGCCTGACTTCCTCTTTGCTGGGATGTATTGCTCCTGAGCTTGGAGGAGGTGATCTTTGAATATTAACCAGATTCCTTGGGCCCCATCTTCCCTCCAGAGCTTTATTCCACAGCACTCTGCCAAGCAGATCCCTGAAGAGGCCAAAGTCTGCTGTCCTGAAGTCCAGGATAGTGAGCTTAGTGTGTGCCTTCCTCACCGCCCTAAGGATCTTGAACTCCTCCATCTCATGGTCACTGCAGCCAAGGCTTCCCTTAAGCTTCTCATTCTGCACCAGCCCCTGCTTTTTGTTGAGAACCAAATCCAGCATGGCATCTCTCCTTGTTGGTTCCTCTATCACTTCGAGAAGGAAGTTATCGTTGATGCATTCTAGGAACCTCCTGGATTGCTTATGCACTGCTGTGTTGTCCCTCCAACAGATACCAGGATGGTTGAAGTCCTCCATAAGAACCAGGGCTTGTGAATAGGAGGCTGCTCCTATCTGTCTACAGAGGGCCTCCTCCACTTGGTCTTCCTGGTCAAGTGGCCTCTAGCAGACCCCCACTGCAATGTAATCTGTCCTTGCCCTCCCTTTAATCCTGACATATAAGCTCTCCATCAGCTCCTCAGCAGAGTTCCGTGCACTGCAGCTGGTCATTGATATAGAGGGCAATGCCCTCTCCTCATCTCCCCAGGCTGTCCTTCCTGAAGAGCTGGTATGCTTCCATTCCAACAGTCCAGTCATAGGAGCCATCCCACCATGTCTCCATGGTGGCAGTAGGATCATAGCCCTGCACGTCTCAGGAGGAGAGACAGAGTGCTCCTCAAATACTCCATTTTTACAGCTGAGATCCTCCATGACAGTAGTGAAGTAGACTCCCGGTGTTGCTGGTTTTACTGTGTTCATAAGTATCAGTAGTGGGTGTGAGGTTTCAGTGCTCTTCTGCACTGGTGGTATTCTTTCAAAACTTGCCCTGTTACCTTAGTTGCAATTAAAAAAAAAGGTATTAATTCTCAGAAAGTTCAAAATCCCCCAGAATGTGGAAGTTTCTTGTAATCTAGAGGGTCTCCCTGCTTTCCAGTGTTGACTAAAAATAGAAAGATTAACCCTTAGTAAGCTTTCTCAGATTTATCAAAGGAAGCAGGAATTCAGATTTATATCTTGTATTGTACTTTATAAGGCATACACACACAAATTGCGAAATGAGTTGCTTTGCTGACTTCATGGAACAGTGCCAAGATATGTAGGTGCATTAAATGCTTTTTATTTAAAAGTACAAAGTTTTCTGTTTCTGGTGACTCTTAGAGGACAATATGATTTGTTTGAGGGAAGTGTTTTGAGTTTCATCAGCCTTTCATGCAATGATGTGAGCATTTTGCTTTAAGGTTTTTTTTCTTACTAAATTGATATAGTGCTTATTTAAGTATTAGTTAAGAGGGCAGCAGAGAGTTTGAGTCTTTTTCAGTCTTTTTATTAACTTTACCTTCCAGTAAAAGGACTAAAATGTTTCTCTGAACTTAAAAAAAAACACAAAAACAAACATTAGTGCTGAACAATGACAGAAATTCATGTTCATTTATGTCTGGCAGAACTAATTTCTGTGCCAGATCGCACGAAGTAGTTGTAATCTTTCTTAACACTACTGTATTTTTTCTACTCTCAGAACAAAATGTATTTGAAATAAACTGTGAAGTCGTACTGCCAGTGCATTTTCTTTTGCAGAAATTCAGTAGTTAGCCTGTAATAAGGTCTGCCAATGAGAAAATGCTAATATGGAGCTAAGAACGGAGTATCAAAAAAGCAGATGTTTAAGACCAATGTTACAAGAAATATTTGAATATGCAGTATGTATTAAAGCATCTAGAATAGCTTCTTGCAAGTCTTGTTTTACTGAGAAATATTTTTACTAAGTGGGCTTTTTTTTGGCTTTATTACATGGAAGACAAAGACCTTTGCATTGAAAGATATTTTTTTTTTATTAAATTTTTATTTTCAAATTAGAATGTGTAGAGTACTAAATTTGTGATGCATTTTATATCATTTATAAGCTTTCTCAAGCTTATAACTAGTCTGTTAAATATATGTGTCCTGTTATTACTGTAGAAAAAATATTAATTATTGCAGCTGTGGAAATCTCTTCTTTCGTTATTTTAAGGTTGAAAATTTTTTCTTTTTATGACAGAACTTTTTGCTTCACCATATGCCTGACAGTACTTGAATTTTCATGTTCAGTACTTTCACTTGTGAATTACAGGGTTTACCTGAAAGTTACAAAACTGTATAAAAGTGAGCTTATTGCTGAGGGTATTGATTTACTGTCAGCATGCTGACATATTGTTTAAAAATGCTTGCTTTGGCTATTATTTTAACAGTTGTAATAATTTATTGTATAAACGTAACTTAAGACTGTTTTGCTTTTGCTTTTACAGTCCATACAGTGACACTGTTTCTTAATATCTTTGGATGTTTGGCCTGGTTCTACGTTGATGCTACGCGAGGGGTTGATTTTGGCTTGAGTATTCTCTGGTTCTTGCTTTTTACCCCTTGTTCTTTTGTCTGCTGGTACAGACCACTCTATGGAGCTTTCAGGTAACAACTTTAGCTTGACTTAGGGTATTTAAAAACTTGTCAAAATGCATTAGCATTCCAGAATTTGCTTGATTATCATTATGATAGTCCTTTAACAGGCTTTCATGAGAAACAAATAGTATGTTTGCCATTAGTTCAGTTGTTGCATTTGAAACATAGATGGCAATAGTTAAAAATATTGTGGAATGTCTTCTGAAGTATTCATAGCTGCTACCATTGATAAAACTTTTGTAGGAAATATTAAATGTATTTGCGTTGAGATGATAACCATTTAAAGGAAAATTTTTATTGCATCTCTATACCTTCACACCAAAATTGGGGGGGGGGGGGGACGGGGACGGGGACGTTTTTTGTGAAAATTGGCATGTAGATACTCTAAATCCTGTAGTCTTACAGTATAGTCTTGGGATTTTTTTATTTATTTTATTTTTACGTTGAAGTGATGCAGGATATTATATTTTCAGTTAAAATGCACTAGTTCTTGTAGAGGAAGACTGATGGCCAGAAGCTGCAGTTGAGTGTAACCTTTAGACTAAATGAGATGTTTCTTTTTTGCTAACTGAAGGCATACTGCTGTACCCACACATCTTTGAGCAATCATATAGTTTAACTTGCATTTGCTCTCTAGTAGATTGGTTTAGGTTTTGGGGGCTTTTTTTATTGTTGGGTTGTTTGGTTGGTTTTTTTTTTTTTTTACTTTCAGTCTTTGTCAGGCTGGCATTTTAATAATTTAAACAGCAAACCTATTTTGTATACTTTGCTTTTAAGCTGCTTCATTATTCTGCTCTGTGCTATGTTTCAGTAATTCCATATTAGATTTTATTTCCTTTTAAAAGTAAAATATTTTCTTTCCATCCTGCCAGCACTGTGAACTTCAGGTTGAGCAGAATTCTGTTCTTCATGCGTTGTAGCAAAACTTCTATGTTTAGTGTAAGAGCGTGCTGAACAGAACACTAAGGAAGTGTCTTGTTGCTATTCTCACCTCTGTTAGAGGTGTGCAAGTGGCAAAAATACCAAATTAAATACATTAAAGAAGGAGCAGCTCTTTTAAACAAATACTCTACAAAACCACAGAATTACCGATACTCCAAGTCACTGTCATAAATGAAAGGAATGGATAAATAAATAAAAAAATAACTTTCACTCTAGTTAATACAGAAAAAAAATTTAGATTGGTACTACAGTATTTGCAAAAAGTCACTAATTTCCTGGTTGTTTTAATCTTTTCCCCCCTCCTCTTTCAGGAGTGACAGTTCATTCAGGTTCTTCGTGTTCTTCTTTGTATATATCTGTCAGTTTGCTGTACACGTACTTCAAGCTGCAGGATTTCAAAGATGGGGAAACTGGTGAGTATTCTGTTTGTAGCATTGTACTATCTGTAAGACAAACACTAATACTTGATATTGCAACTGCAATGCAGTCTGTGTGTTTAAAAAAAAAAAAAAAAAGATCTTGTGCTCACTGGACTTGTTATATTTAGCATTCAAAAACATCTTTGGAGCGCTCTTAACTAGGAAAAGTGGGTGAAACACATCCCAAGAGGGTAAGGTACTTCTGTTATTAGGCTGGTCAAAATGTTATCCTTCAGTGTAAATCACTTTGAACTATTCTTTTATACATTACATCCTCTATTTTGGTGGTGTGTGGAGATGTTTGCTCTATATTTAAGATAAAGACATAAGCAAAACTTGAGAAAATGAAAATAAGTTAGACAGTAATAATATACCATTTGCATATTATCTTGTATCATTACTTATTTCTAATTATATCAATATACTTACGATTTATTAAGGAAATCTATGGCTAAAATTTGAAAAATGAGTCAGCAATATATTTGAAAAGCTTATTTGTCTGAGTTGGCTCCTTATTTTGTAATAGTTCATTTTTTCTTATTGATGCTTGTAAGTGTATACGCTTTTACATGAATTTTTTATGTATATTAGCTTTTATTTGAGTTTTCGAGGCCTAATACTTAGATTTTACAAGGAGAGGCTATTGGGAATCAGTCACTATCCTTGGAAAGTAAACTAACAAACTTGAACTAACTAAAAGCATGGCTGCCAGCTGGCAGCACGGAGAGCTGTGATGGGCAGTGCTGTAGCTGAGTAATGATACTTCTCTATGTCAGTGCTTTTTGCTGCTAACCTCCAAGCATACGTAAGGCAGACAAAACAGCATTGCTTTAGAACTGTACTTACACTGTAGTGTAAGGAAAGATTCTGTTTTATTATTTTTGCTTTTGAATCCACAGTTTTGCTTTTTCAGAGATATATGGATTAACAAAATTTAAGAGTATTTTAGAGGACCAACTCTCCAAGTATGTAGAGTGTGCTTTTAAGGATACCTGGGGAAGGGGTATGAAAAAAACATCAGAAAATGCTAATTATCAGAAAATTATCATAAATAATTGTCAGAAAATGCTAATTACAGTTTAAATTTTGGAGTTTCATGATTGCATCCAGTTGGACATAGGGGATATCAAAGCAATTTGAAACAGGTAGAGGAAAGTTTTAAGGTTGTTCAGGTTTACAGATTTTTTTTTTTGCTGCTTTTTTTTTCTGTGGAGGAATCTTTTCCATCTTAATGTTTTATTTTCCTTTAGGCTTTTTGTGGTTGCAAGTTTGATACTGTGTTTTTCTCTCAGTGTTTCATTGTTGAAGAATGGGCAAATGTTTGAAGTAGATACCAATACAACAATCTTTTCTATTAGTTAAGCTGGTAGCGTATCTGCTTCAAAAAACTATCATATTAACCTCAATGGAGAAAGCATGACTGTGTGGATACAGTTAAATGAGTCTTTCCACATAGAAGCTCTGCATGTAAACCATGGTTTTGGTTTATATTTAAAGAAGTTAGAAGAGATATTTTTAGGGACATTTTTTTCTTCCTCAAAATCATGTAGTCCTAAATCAGTTTGAAATGACAGCATGACCAAAAAAAAGTATCAAAACCCCAAAGTTGATGTGCAACTCTGTAATTTTGTCACAGTTCTTCTCAAGGATAATCGTCTTTACTACAATTTTATGTATAGTTTCACTGCATGCATGAGGAAAAATGGAAACTAAGCTCTAAAAGCTTGTTGTAGAACTGATACATGCTTATGAAAAATTCCCGTGACTTTTCCTTCACAAATGTTTACAGCTGATCAGAACCAGGAGAGTATAAAGCTTCCCTTGGTATGGGTACCTGTGGTTGAATGGTTCATGTGCTTAGTGAAGTTTGTCTTTTTTCTTTCAGTGGGTGGATTTCATCTCTTACTGGTCTTAATAAGAGTATTCCTGTTGGCATTATGATGATAATCATAGCTGCACTTTTCACAGCATCTGCTGTTATCTCATTAGTTATGTTCAAAAAGGTACGTTACATGTTATTCCCTTTCTCTGTTTCCTATACTTGACCTGGATTTTGCTTTCCTGCATGAGAGGTGCTCTCTCACAAAGTAATGGGGATTAAATTGCATTCCTGGGGGTGTGCCTTACATATTAATAACCGTACTTTTTTGACTATGCTGTTACAAAGTGCTGTTTGTACAATACATATTTTTTTCTGCAAACTAAAGAGGGGAAGGATAGCTCTGAATAAGAGAAATTGGTAGGTAGCCCACAACGAAAGGGCAGATGAGTGCACAGGACACGATGATTGTACCTGTAGATACCATGTTGTAATTTTCAAATCTATGGTGATTCACCAGGCTGAGTGAAGTGTGATTCAAATGATTGCAAAGTTTCAGCTCTTAGCAAAATCATTCCTTTTCATACCAATAGAAGAGGGAGATGCCTGGCACCTCAGAAAAGGATTTTTATTTCTCTGTTTATATTATTTTAACGTTTTATTGTCACTTAATGATTGCATAACATGAAAGCTCAAAGAAAGATGCTTATTTCTCTTGGTTCCTTTTTGTGAATTTCTAGAAGACCTGAGTTTAGATATTAATGTGCTAGTAAGTTTTTGTTGTTGCTTAGAATAAATGTAATTGAGAATTTTGATGATGATATGCTGGCAATTCTGATAATTCAGCCTCAGTGACACTTAAAGATTTTCACATGCCCAAAACTTTTCTTGCCTATCTACAGTAAGCTAGAAATTTTAAGCATTGCCTGGAGATCTCCTCTCCTTTTTTCTGCTCAAATACTCAGGTACAGGAAAAAGAAACAAGCAAGAAAAATGTATGGTGGAGCATTTTTTTTGCACTCTTCCTACCATATGCACCTGGATTCTTTTAAAAAACCTGCATACTCAGATGTGACCTGGTATATCTTTATGAATGAGAAATAGTGACATTTATAACAAAGAAAAACATTACAACATTAATTTTCCTGCTACACTTGAATGAAGAATTCTTTGCAATATTATTTGACAACTTTATTATGACTTCATTGAATATGAGTCAGAAATAGCATTTTAATGTTAATACTCAGGTAATTGGAAGCTACCAATTAGATTTGGTTTTTTTGTTGTACTAGAGATTATACACCATATTGTCTAGAGTATTTGTAAGTTGTATTGTTTAAAACCTGTTTATTATGCAGAGCTGTTGGTCATCACACTATATTAGCGGTTACATAATCTGCATTATTAGGATATTTTATACTTTTTAAGATTCAGTCATAGCTTTGCTTGTTCTTGTAACAGTATCAATCAGAGAAATTAATTTTTTTTAAAAAATTGATGTAGAAAAAAGTTCACCAAAATGTTATTAATACAGCGGATTCAAAACTACTTTTGGGGGCTTGTTTCCTGCTGTTTTTTTTTTTTTACCATGCATCCTTACTAACTCTTTTAATGAGTACGACAAGTTGTATACAAATAGAGACAGAAGACATTTTTACAATCTGTGAGTCCCGCGTTCATGCTAAGGATGCAGCCTGTTTGTGTAGTTAAATATGTTATTTCAGACAGTCGATACGACACGCATTTTAATTACGACCTTTGAGACCTCTCTGAATTTGCAAAAGGTTACAGGTATTCCTACAGTCGAACTGTTCATGTAGCAGGGCAATCAAAATTTGTAGGACTTGGGGGAAAAAAAGCACCGTTTACTCATTTCTGGATCCTCCCAAACACACAAGCAAACGAGATTTCCCTACCACACAGCTCTGCTTTGTGTTTGAGACTTTGCTGTTGGTCTACCAAGAAACGGAAGGTTCAGCACTGTATTTTCACTGTTTTTCCCCCTCCCCAGGTGCATGGTCTCTACCGCACAACCGGTGCTAGTTTTGAGAAGGCGCAGCAGGAGTTTGCAACAGGAGTGATGTCCAACAAAACCGTACAAACTGCCGCAGCCAACGCCGCGTCAACAGCAGCCACCAGTGCAGCTCAAAACGCGTTCAAGGGTAACCGGATGTAGGGAAACATGAGAAGTCATCACAGTTCTCTTCGAGTGTACTTTATTTTCCAGTCACCTATTATATTCCCTAAAAGCCTAGATGAAAATTCACACAGCATGTTTGTCTCTTCTGCAGCTGTGCATGGGTAAAATGGGAAACGTTTGGTTTACTTTATTATAAACTTATTTATTTTAAAAGAAAACCATTCTTTGCCCTTCTTTGCGATGTTGCAATTCTAGAATATAAAGCCTTCCATATTTTATAGGGGATAAATTATTTCAACAGTTGGCCTGAGAACGAATTGTGGCATATAATAATCAAATAAATGCATTAAGAATTTGGAAGGTTTTTTAATGATTCACTCCGGTATTTTTTTTAACTTCAGGAAAGCACTTTGGATCAATTATTTTGCTTCACAAGAATTTTTTTCCCCTATTTGTATTACAAGAAATGGGGTAGACTGAGAGATGTAGAAAGTTAGGTTTGGCTACCGCTTTTGTAATTTCAGCAGCTGCTGGAGGACAAATACAAGTAGGGTAGATACTATAAATTCTTTTCTTGGTTTTTTTTTTTTAGGATAAGTCTTTTGATATAAACCTGTAAGTTTGCATGAATACTGTTGAGTTATCTGATCTTGTTTAAGTAGTGTTTTGGTCCAGAATTTACCTGCGCCACTTTATAATTATAGCGTGCATTTGTATCTATTTTCATGGAGTATTCTCTACCTGTGAGAAATGACTATGGTGCATAAACATTCTCTGCCATAGAATGTGTAATGCAGTGTACAGTTTAAGGAAGTTACCTGGTGGTTTCAATCACAGAGCTAAATGATTATATATTTGCTATTTTTCATTTCGGTATTCATGTCTTCGGATAATAATTTTGCTGGAAAAGAAACCAATATTGACTTCTAGAACACTAGTTTCTTGCCCCCCTTCCCTCTTCTACATGCAGTGGTATTTTTGTTGTGTTTGGGATTTTGGGGTGGGGTGGTGTTTACTTTTTAAGTGTAGATTTGTGTTTAACAGTGGTACTAAATCTCTAGCCTAGTCAGTCTGTTTACTGCTTGTCCAAAAACCTAAATATTGCAGTATTTAATTTTCTAACAGGAATATTGTCAAACCCCAAGCTTTTTAACCAATGGCATTTAACAGATACTTGAATTCATTTTAATATTAACTCATCCATCTCTGTGATGTGATTTGAGCTGGGGGGGCAGAGGGGGAGAAAAGCTTTTAAACTATTTTGAGTTGGAAAAGTGAGAAATCTTAATTTTTAACAAAGTTAAAATTTAATTCATTGAACCGGAGGCCTGAGAGGTTAAGTGGGTGCTGTGGAACTGAACAATCCATAATGGTACATACCATCATAATATTCTAGAATATAATCAGGTCTTAGTATAATGTCATGTTTCTCTCCTTTGAAGACTATTTGTGTTCTTGGATTGCCTCATGAGTCTTATGCACAATACTTGGGCTGTTTTTTCAAACTGTTTTAGAAAATGAAAATGGGAAGGACCACATCCCACAGCCTGTGTAAGTATAGTCTGTGGCTGAAATTGACTCAGCTCTTAAAGTGAATCACTTCTACTAAGAGCATAAGATTCTGAGGACCTCCATGTTTTGAATGTGGACTGACTTTTGTAGGTTCTTGTTCAATACACTGTAGTCATAATAACAGAAGACCATTACAAAAAATAAACCCTCTAGCTTAATCCCTGCATCAGTATTGTACGTTAGCATGAAGTCCCTATTAGTCTCCTTTCTTTTAATAATTTCTTTAAATCCAACATGAATTTGGATAAATGTCATAGTTTCACCTGTGCTGAAGTTCATATTAACAAATATACTTGCTTCTAAATGTTCTCTGCATCATAGAAGTTAAAAGCAAATTAAACATTCTGTGTAATAGGGGCTCTAAAATTTCATACTAGTGGACATGCTAGCGTCAAACTTAAATTTGTGTGGAATGTTATTAAAAGCTTTCCCAATAAAAGCCACCATTTTCTGTTGGGAACAGGCATCATCCTTCTAGCAGCTGTATACCAAGATTGTTCTTTTCATGAATCTTTACACTTAACTAGAAGGTTGTATCTAGAAGCTCTACTATGGAGTAGTTTTAAATCAAAATTTCAGCAGTTGTCTTGGGCCAGGATCCCAGGGACATCATCCTTGCAATTTAAGTTGAAAATGGCATAAAAACATGCATTACCAGAACATATTATGGAAAAAAAAAACACATTAGGAATAAAACCTGAATTTGGCAGGCAGATTTTTTTTTTTTCCCCAAAATGTTTAAAGGCTCCTTGAGTAAACAGATTTAATGTTCTGTGTATAGGGAGCGTGGATGTGTAATGTCATGGGTTGAATGTTGTTACGGATTTAAACCTCCAAAGTGAAATTCAAGGTTCAGTTACACGTGATTTGTTTAAACCAGAAATCTCTGACGCTTTGCAGCCCAGAGAGGAGGGAGAAGTTTGCGTTTAGCTTTGACAACAGAAGGCTGATACTTGTTAAAATATTTTGTACCTAATGAAAATTAGATTTTGCAGTCTCTCTTGATCAATATCAGAATATGGCGCCCACTTAAGTTGTCATTTTGTAGTATTGTGGCATATTGAGTACAAAGTACGAAGTTTAAACACTGGAATGTCAGTAGTCATTGATCTGTAATTTAGAAGTTGGTTTTATTTATCTGAGGGATGTTTGTATATTTTGTAAATTACTAACAATGCTCTGCCATCCTGGTGAATGTCACGGTTCTGTACAAATGCACTTCTGTCCCTCTGTTGCATGTCTGAATAGTTTAGAAGTTTTGTATATTTATTGTATTAACACAGTGTAATAGAATAAAACTTTTTTCCTGGGTGTTTGCTCTGTATAGTTTCGACCAATATGGGGATATTTCTTCTAACAGTCAGGTTAACATGCAGGGCAGATGATCTGTGTAAAAGTTTCACTTGGTTTTTATAATTCTGTATGTAAATGCTGTAATTCTGCTGAAATGGAGAATCAAAATGTCTGCTATCAAAATAATACATTAAGGTATGGAGAATTGGTTACTCAACTGTTACGAAGAACATTCTTAAAAACTTGCAGCCCACCTTCTTGTGCTGTAAACTCACAAGGGTTAAAATCTAAATGTGTTCTGTCATTACTGAATGAAGTTCTACAAGTATTAAGTGAATCCTAAAACACTGTTGAAAGTAAAATGAAGTTGCTGAAAACACCGTTGCTTCGGTAGTGTTTATTTTCCTAATTTCTGCCTACAAATTTACATTTCTGTATCACTGCTGTGTCTTGATTTTTCATTTTGTTTTTTTAGGCACAATCACTGTCTGTTGGGTTTGGGTTGGTTGTTTTTTTTTTTTTGTTTTTTTTTTTTTAATAATACCAACTGTAACATCTCCTGTCCACTACTGGATTTATTACTGGGTTTTCTTTTGAAGGGTGAAACAACTTCCTGTAGAGCAGTGTAACATGACATTTGCAAATGCACAATAGAGAGGACGGTGCTCTGAGGTACAGTCAGGGTTATTTTGGGAGATGGCAGATGAGAGTTTTTGAAGAGTCACACACATCATTTAGTAGGGAAATTCTTCATCAGCTTGACCTCTTTCTTCGCAATTCACAGATCTAGGCTGGCAGTGGCAAGCACAATTGTGCAGCACGAGCCAGTCATATTTTATGGTTAGAATTACTACACAATTTAAGTGCTGTTGTGGGGAGATAATTCCTCTGGTTTGCTGGGGCTCGTTTTCCTCAAGAAGTTTTAAGCAGGAGGCTGGGAGGGTGTGCACACACAGAGAGAAGACAGCACAGGGAAGAGAACTGTTGTTAAAGATACTCAGTGATGCTTCTGGGAAGGTGTTTCTGTCAAGGAAAGGGCATGCACCTGGAGCACTCTGGTTATGGATCAGTTTTAAGGCACAGTGGATCAGATAATTTAAAAAAATGTGTGTTAGGTTTCACTCTGCTAGGTTAAAATGTGTAAGAATTAGCTTGCACTTTTTTTTCCTACAGATTAATTTTATGCCTGCAGGTATCTTCTGTTCTCATCAGTAGAAAAATCAGGAAGTCCTACAAAAGAAGTGGTGCAGGTTTCTTACCTCAGCAGCAGAATACTGGTTTAACTCATTCTAGATGTCATCTCCAAACAAATTGAAGAACGGGGGGTTATTGGAAGTGGGCAACATGGGTTTACCAAGGGTAAATCATGTATGACCAATCTGATAGCCTTTTACGATGTTATAACTGGTTGGTTGGATGAGGGGAGGGCAGCAGATGTCATCTACCTTGACTTCAGCAAGGCTTTTGACACTGTCTCCCATAACATCCTCATTGGGAAACTAAGGAAGTGTGGGCTGGCAGAGGGGACAGTGAGGTGGATTGAAAACTGGCTGTGCGACAGGACCCGGAGGGTAATGATTAATGGAGCAGGTTCAAGCTGGATGCCTGTAACCAGTGGTGTCCCCCAGGGGTCAATACTTGGTCCAGTGCTGTTCAATATATTCATCAGTGACCTGGATGAGGGGACAGAGTGTATCCTCAGCTAGTTTGCTGATGATACCAAACTGGGAGGGGTGGCTGACACCCCGGACGGCTGTGCTGCCATCCAGCATGACATGGACAGGCTGGAGAACTGGGCAAGGAAGAACCTCATGAGGTTCAACAGGGAAAAGTGTAGGGTCCTGCACCTGGGGAAGAAGAATGTTAGGCATCAATACAGGTTAGGCATGGACCTACTGGGAACAAGCTCTGAAGAAAAGGATCTGGGGGTCCTGGTGGACAACAAAATGACAATGAGCAAACAGTGTGCTCTTGTAGCCAGGAGGGCCAACGGAATCCTGGGCTGCATAGGGAGAAGTGTGGCCAGTAGGTCAAGGGAGGTCATTCTCCCCCTCTACTCTGCGCTGGTGAGGCCACAACTGGAGTACTGTGTCCAGTTCTGGGCTCCCCAGTTCAAGAGGGATAGGGAACTACTGGAGAGAGTCCAGCGTAGGGCCACAAAGATGATTCGAGGACTGGAGCATCTCCCTTATGAGGAGAGGCTGAGAGAGCTGGGACTCTTTAGTCTGGAGAAGAGAAGGCTGAGGAGAGACCTTATTAATACCTATAAGTATCTCAAGGGCGGACTGAAGGAGGAGGGAACCAGACTCTTTTCAGTAGTTGCCAGTGAGAGGACAAGGGGTAATGGGCACAAGTTGGAACATAAGACGTTCTACTTGAATATGAGGAGGAACTTTTTCACAGTGAGGGTGATGGAGCCCTGGAACAGGCTGCCCAGGGAGGTCGTGGAGTCCCCCTCTTTGGAGATTTTCAAGACCCGCCTGGATGCCGTCCTGAGTGGCATGGTCTGACATGCTCTGGGTGGTCCTGCTTCAGCAGGGGAGTTGGACTAGATGATCTCTATGGTCCCTTCCAACTCTAAAAATTCAGTGAAATTCAGTGAAACTTTATGCTAGGATTAAACTAGATACCATGTCATGCACTACCGAGCTGGGGGGCTGGGGCGGAGGGGGGAAGTGTTGATGGGAATGACTTGTGGATCACACTGCCATGCATTCTGTTCTGGAAATAAATAAATTAGTTGTCCAGCTGTTTAATGGAAGCATATACAGCTTGTCTAAAACGTGCTTTTTCTCGGATGAACGGATAGTGATTAAACAAAAGTGATTTTAATTTGTTTTACTGTCTCTCAATAGAGACTGAGGGGTAGTAGTTTTTTCTAAAGAGGGTGAACTTAGATTAGATATCAGGAAGAAATATCAGGAGAAAGATACTGGAACAGGTTGCCCAGAGAAGCTGTGGATGCCCCGTCCCTGGCGGTGTTCAAGGCCAGGCTGGATGGGGCTCTGAGCAACCTGCCCTCGTGGGAGGTGTCCCTGCCCAGGGCAGGGGGGTTGGAACTCGATGATCCCTTCCCACCCGAACCATTCGAAGGTCTCTTCCCACTCGAACCATTTTATGATTCTGTGCTTTTGTTACCCACGGTTCAGGAAGGGAGACTTTCAGCCGGTGAGATGGGAAAGCTCAGGCTGGTTCTTGGTGATGGAGGCTGTGTGGGTAGCTGGCAGTGTGCTGGGGTGGGGCTGACGTGTGGCTGTGTCACCAGGCTCCCTGCTCTCCTGCTCGGTAACGCGGGCAGCAGGGCAGGGGTAGGACACGCTGGCTGGAGCCCAGGCTGTTTTGAAAACCAGCTGCCCCTGACCACCGATGATGCCGCTGCGGCATCAGCTGCTCCGCCGCTGTCTCGGCTGACATTTGCTGCAAGTAGATTTTACAATGTTTATAGCCTAATTAAGCCACCGTGTGCCATCTGAGCTGTAGTCGCTGAGGCCGTGCCAAAGCACGTGTTTTGCAGCGCAGGGCTGTTGTCTGTGTGACAGACATGGTTTTGGTGTTCCAGAGAAAAAAGTGGAGATGCTGGATTGGGCAGCGAGGGGCGGGATACTTTCTGTCCCAGGTAAGAGACCAATTAGGAAGTGGTCTGAAGAATGCGATTAAATTTGGAATTATTTTTTCTTCACCTTGCTCAGCTAGGCCAAATTCCCAAAGCCCTTGCATCTGAGCGATGCCTAAAGCTGGTCAGGGACACCGATTCCCACGCTCTCAGAATTTCACTGACATGAAGGTACCACAAATCAAGTAAAAGGCATCTATTTGAACGCAAGCTTTCAGGAATCACAAGAGCAAAACAACATTTGTATGTGTCTGTCCCTCTGATATTAATAAAATACATTTACTCTCTCATTTCTAAACCTAGCTGGAGCTTGGGGAAGAAGTTGCTAGAACACAGAAATCTGTAATGATGCACAAAATTAGAGAACTGAACTCTGCGTTCTGTACTGTCAACTCCATTAACCTCACAGAAAAAGGGAGGCAATATTCTTAGCTATACAAATCAGTACTTCTTTGTAGTTGCTTTTGGCAGTAACTTGTATTTGTAGAATAATAACTAACTGCTCTATCAGTACCTGCAACTGATGTGGTGGTGCATTCAGTGTCACCTGTCCCCTAACGTCTTCTGGACTGAAGGTTTCCAAATGTTCTAAATGTTTCTAAATGTTCCAAGTTTTAACCAAGAGCTACTTCTTGGAATTTTAGAAACTGTTGGAAGTGTAATTAAACTAAAGGCAAATATTATATATAAATTTAATAGAAATGAACCATAGCAACTTATGAGACAAAGGTGACATCCTGGCTTTTATTTGAAAACTGCTGAAGGCCTTACTCCCTGTTCAGCCATAAATTTGCTTGGAGAACAAGCAGGTAACCTCTGGGTAGTGTTTGTCCAGTCACAAGTGAAAGGGAAGCCACGTTGTGGCAAATGCCATTTTAGAAGTGGGTGGGATTGAGCAGTAAAAGAGAGGTTCTGAACCTCGGCTCCCCCTTTCCGTGAGAAGGGAACTGCAGTGCTTTATTTGCAAAACGAAAAACATTTGTCAGACGTACATTCAATTAGAAAGTCTGTTTAATGCAACTGTATTGTATAATACATAGCTACAGTTTCAGATCACATACTTTTTCATCAGTAAGTGGTAATAATAGGTAAAAATCAAGATGGAAATCTGAAACGCTAACAACATCAGTGGGCTGGGATCTTAAATGCTATTAAAGCTACAATTAAAGCTACCTTGCTGCGGCTCAACTTCTCCAATATGCTTGAATTAAGGTAGTCAGACGCCTGTTAAAAGTTTGAAAAACTCACATTTTAATTGAAATTTAGATTAAAAAATAACACATTAGGTACATCATCCATGCTAACAAATGTACATAGTGGTGACTCAAGAACAGGAACACAGTACCACAAATAAACCATGGCTCAAAGCCCACTCCAGCTGGATTGCCACGGCCGCCCTCCCTGCGCAGAGGGGCTGCAGCCTCTACCTTTGCTGCTCCCTCTTTGGTGGGCTCCCTCCTGCCCCCGAGGCGCCCACTGCTTCCAAGGAGGACTTCAGCTCCTCCTCTCCCCTTCCCCACCGGGGACCCGAGATTCCCTGATGTGGGATTAGCAATGCAAAGTGGAAATGATTTGGCTGAAAAAAAAATTCTCAGAAGCCAGAGGACTTTATTGAGTAGCACAGATACAAAGGCGATAGAGACAACCCAGAAATAGCTCAGTAGCGATGTTTTTTTTGCAGTGCCACACTGTAAATAAAGCACATTAAGAAACCTTGCTGAGCCTTTTCAGCTTTTAGATTGTATAGTGCCAGAGACGGACACAGCTTCACATTTATATTATCTGTATTGTGTAGATCTGAGTATCTCAAATCAATCTAGAAAAGATTTTTGTTAAATCTTTAAGCTGCGTTTACACGTGTTGTATTAATTTTCAAAATCAGGGATTCCATTGCATTACTCTAGTCTTCAGTCTGTCCACATCACCAGAACTCCAGCCGCTTCTTCCCTGGGAAGTCCCTTTTCAAATCTCTCGTTTAAAAGCAAAAACTAAGGAAAAAATAAAAACCACAACAAAACCCATTCCTGGTATTGCACATCTCACACAAATTTGTGTATATATATATATATTTTAAATATGCTACAATTAAAAAAAAAATATCTATGGCACTTTACAGAGTACAGGTTTATGAAGTTGATCAAACCACAGATGTTTGAAGAATTCTTCAATACCACAAAACCAAAGTTAAACTAAACTAATTGGCACACAGGTTTTAAAGAATCCACAGCAAATTCTTCTAGAGCCTACGCAGTGCATGTACATTGAGAAGCAGTTACACTCCGCAGCCCCCTCATGAAATTAATTAAATTAGCTTTAAGCTGATTTCTCTTCTTTTTTCTTTCTTTTTTTTTTTTTGTTTTTGTTTTTTTTTTTTCCAAAATACCTTTGAAAGCAACTGCTGAGGTGAACTTCAGGAACAACTTTAAACAGCTGTCAAGATTAGTGAGTGCACCCTACACCTGATAACAACCTCCAGAAAAAAAAAATCTGCAATATATACCATCTTATCACTTGCTAGAAAAACAGAACCCTGAGAAAAGAAATTCTGATTAATTTTTTTTTCTGTTATTTCTTCCCAGCCTGTCTTCTATCTGTGCTACGTGATGAACATGGATATTCTTGCAAGTTAGTTGATTATGTTGTCGCAGCGCAAGTTGATAGTAATACCAGCAACAAGCAGAAAAGCTGGTTCTTCTTGGTTACAAATGCAAACAAAAGCAAAACATGCCACTGAAAATATCTCCTTTGTACTTAAAAAATGCACTATTAAAATTTTTTCAAGCGTTCTGTAGATCACAGCAGAGGTCAGCTAGTAACGTAAATGAAGGTTGATCATTTTTACTTCTAAGGCAAAGCAGTATATCCCCTCTATAACTTTTGAAAGAACTGACCTTATTCTGACTGATCAAGTGCTCAAGCCAAAGCAGCATTTGTCACCCTAGTATTGTGTCAAGATTTATGGGCAGTGGTGACACGGACACTGGATTGCTACCCACCTAAGGAAAGTTAAAACCCTAAATCTATTTCCTAGTTAATCCTTACCTGATCTATATGCTACTCTTACCCTTCCTACCCCACCTCCTCCTTCCCCAACTGGTGGCCCAGCCTCTGTGGCGCACGCTCCAGCAGAGGGCTCAGGAGGAACACCACAAGGACGGTGTGACTCCCCTCGCCAGGCCTGGCTGGGACCCAGGGACAGCCAAGCGCCTGCCCTTCAGAGGGGATGTTTCTGTGTACAGGGAAAGAAAAAAGTCAAGGAGAAGACCGCCGGCGTGGACAGGACGTGCCGGCTGTGATTTTCATCCTCAAGACACCGCTTCATGAAAGTCACTTTGTGCTAAATCACATCTTGCTTTGTGCAGGCAGTTGGCAGAAATGGTTCCAGATCGTAACTTTTGTGTTTGTTTGGTTGTTTTTTGTTTTTTTTTTAATTAAACATTTAAAAGAAAAGTGATTTACCTGTTTTACACTAGAATACAGTGGAAGCGGGTATCAGGAGCAGGTGAAGACAAGAAAAGGCTAGATTAAAACAATCTCCTTTTAATATCAGCGGAAGCTGGCCTTGTTTGTTGCAGAGCGGCTCAGAGATCGCCCCCGTATCCATCCCACCCGTGGCGGGAAGGTGCCCTGGGCAGGGGCAGGCTGGCAGCTGGCCCTGGTTGGCTCCACAGATGGCCCGTGCCGAGGCGGTGTCTGAGCAGGGACCGAGGGGTGCTCCACCACCACTAGTGCTCACCCGTGCTCCTGGCTGGCCCTGGGCTGGTGGTCCTTGCCTGCTGAACAGCTCTTGTATTGCCAGTCCCTTCAGCAGTGTACTGAAGACAGGTATCTACCTGTACAGCAACAGCGTTTTTTTAAATACCTATAACTAGCTAATGGCATAAACAAGACTCTCTGCTCCATAGTATAGAGTGACGTGACGGAGAGTAACATTGTCACTGGGAGATGCTAAGCTAACAAATAAGTAAGGGAGTCTAAAATTCACTTAGTGTTGCATTAGAACTACTCCTCAGATAAATTATCCCCAACGCTCATATGGCACAGTTGCACCATTCCTTCGTTTTTTAAAATATATTTTAAATTTGTTTTCAGAAGTAGTTCTAGTAAGTGATGCAACACCACAAGTAATACAACCAACTGCCTTTGAGAAAGAATGTCATTTGTGGCAAGGTCTGTTTTAGTTCTGCTGATTTAGTTGGAAAAATGTCCATACTACGTGTGGTTTTAAAAAAAGGGAAGAGATCTTCTCAGCCTTGTAGAATTTGGCAAGACTTCCTGAAAAATGTAAATTTCTTAAGGACTCATGTGGCTCTGGGTCATGAGACAGACTGATCTGTAGACTAGGAATGAGGTTTCACTGGCAAGAGAAAGAATAATACTGTTGAAGTTCAATGTGTGTTCTACATTTTCAGGAGAGGCTACAGCCCAGGCCAGGCTGTTGGCATTCACAGGATAATGCCCAGCTGTCCTGTGGGGACTTCTCATTTGCTTGGGATTTCAGGACTTTTAACAAAGGCTGTAGAAATATTTCTAACAATGGTTATTTCAAACAATTTTATCAGAATCAGGTGAAAGCCAATGTAAGAACGGCTCCTCTGTTTAGTCAATGGAAACAAAATCATTTACCAGCTACGTAACAAGTGGCACACACCTTGCACTGTAAGTTTCGAGACAAAGGAGCCTGGCAGGGAGTCAACTTTTTAAATGCTTAAAGATTGGTGTAAACTTGGCGTCACGTCAACTTTGCTCTCTCCAAGGAATACTTACTGTCTGAGAAGGCACTGTACTATTAGGTCAGTTCAGTGTCAAAAAGCACCTCAATGAAAAGTATGGTACCAAACCAGGTGGTGGTGGAATATTCACAGGTGAGGGGAGCCCTTAGAAACAAAGCCTAATTAAAATAGGCTTCTCTTTTGTATAAGAGAAAAAAAAAAAAAAAAAGTATGTGCTGGCTTTTAAAATTTTAAATCCGACTTCTTCAAAGTGACTAAGGTGGGTAAGGCAATCCGATCAATCAGAATTTGTCAGCTGTAACAACAACATTCCTGCTATATACACGTGATTCCTCACCTCCTCAGTCAGATTAATATATTCCACTATGTCCTGATCATAGAATGAAACTAAAAATATCCCCAAGTATTTACATTCTGCTTTCTCTGGATCCTTCCTCTGATCCTCATTGCCCAGCAAGGAAGAAAGACCATTTCAGTAGTTCGGGGCTGGAATGCATGGGGCTCAGTCACACAAATGGTGGAAACAGGTAAGCAGATCTGCTTCTCCAGTCAATGGAAAGCAGAGTAAGATCCAGGCACTGGTGTTTTTTCCCCGCTGGAATTTTAAAGGAGGCAGATAAGGTTTTTTCCTTCTTCTATTTCTTCTTGCACTTTGTCACTGGACGTGGCTATTTCAGCTTGCGCCGAGAAGACCGCACAGATGAACGTCAGAACAGTGCCACCAATAGCTGTGTAGAAAGCCCAGCCCAAGGAGCAATCTCCTAGTTTGTAAGCAGAAGCATAAGGTCCACAATAGCTTATTGCTTTCTGGCATCCCCAACCGGCAGGGTAAAGTATCAAGCCTAAAATAAGGAAGAGGCCTAGAAATAAAAACAGAAAGACAGAAGTTTAACAAATGTTCAAGTTTAGCACCAAATACAACACATGTAGTAATGGTTACCATGGTCACTCCTTAGTCCTAAATACCAGGATTAGGAGGAGAAGACATTCTCATCTATCCAACCTCCCGCTACTGATTGTTTCCTAGCGCATACCGTGCAGTGTTCTATCTAAACTTGGAGCTATCTTGTGGTTTTTCTTAGGAAAGGCTTATTTCATACGATAATGGCCTAAATCCTCCTTTCAATCTCTGTATTCCTTCTACATCCTTTGTTTTCACACAGAGCTTGCAAAACATTCGAGCACCTCAACCTACTGTTTATATTTGCACTTTTCAAATCCTTAAGAATGTTTGCGTCCATTTTGTGTTCAGCTAGTCCTCATTCAACTTAATTTAGTCATTCATCATAAACACTTTTGCCTTTTTTCCTCTGGATTTCTCCTACATTAATTTTTTTGCCTCAAAAAAGAAATAAAAATAATAATTTCACACTGCACCTGCTTATTTGGTCACATTATGACATAGCAGAAAAATAATATTGCCAGTTCTGTAAGGTGCCTTCGTAAGGAAGGGATTCCGGAGTCAGCCCCAAACAAACAGGTGGAAGTACCCGCAGCCAGTGCGTGAGTAACACCAGGATCCACTAAACAGGTGACTGATGGCTGCAGAAGGAAAGCACGTTTCTAGCAACGCAGGAGTAGAAGCCTCAGCTCCTCAGAGACCCTGTGCCTCAGGCTGGAAGTAAAAAACTCAAAGTAGATGCTCTGCCTGTCTGACCGTCTCTCATGTTCCTAGTTGTCTCTCCTCTGAGGACCACTCTTTATCTAAGCAGTGAAGGGCTTCCTTCAGGAAATTAAAAGTCACATTACAGTCCCTGCACACATGATGGGTCTTTGCGCAATGACAAGAGATTTAATCAAAATGCCTAATGTGTTGCTGGCTACAGTGCTCTCTTATGGGCCTGACTGAAAAAATGACAGATCTCCCTTCTACAAGGTACGTAAGAAGGAGCTAAACACCAGGGCAGCTCATAGGTATCAAAATTTACTTTCCGTTTTCTTTAAAATTTTACTCAGACGAACAGGAAGAATTATGAAAAGTAGTTTTTGCTTAAACACAATCAGTTAAACCAGAAAATGAATACAGCCTTCCAAATCCCACTAATACTATTTATTTGTCCTGCACTGTAAAACCCTTTATTCAACCTGGCACCTTGACAAAAATAGCTGGTAATGGTGCTGTTACCTTCTAGCAGTGGGCTGAAAGTTACGCTTTTTATGTATGGTGCTTGTTCATCCATTAGATTTCATCTAATCCCAAAATTTCTGCCAAATAATTCTTTTTTTTCCCTAAACTAAGAAGATTAACAAGAACAGACATAAAGACTTGTTTGCATCTTCTTCGATTCAGTCAGACTAGCATGTTCTGCAGTATGTTAGGTTTCTCTAATTGTTTGTTTAAAGAAATTCAGCCAGATGCAAGAAAACTTCCTTACTCAAGAAGAAAAGCTGTGTCCTAGCTAGTAAGCAGTTAAAGTACACAAAATGCAAAAACCCATCATCCAACTGTCTAAAATTAATGTCTATGAATGCCAGACGTTTCACAAAAGAAAGTCCTTCCTCCAGCGTTTTTCTAACGATGACACAACACCATGGGCATGAATGAACTAAATGTCATTATTCTTTGGGGCAGCAAAATCCATTAGCGAGTGATATCCATTCTCTGTGAAGGGATTTCATCATTGCTTACATTTAAGAACCAGTGACAACTTTTATGCAGTGTTTCCTGGCTGATTGGCCAAACTACATTAAGTATAAAGTATTGCTTTATCTTGGACAGACCTGGATAAGCTGTGCTTTCATCCTGCTGAGCCCTGCAGCTGTTTCAGACTAAACACCAGCAGTTCCTTCTCCTCTACTCATCACTAGTTTCCTGTTCTGCATAACCAGCATGACCACACTATGTATTTTTCTGACTATACGCTGGTATGGGCTAGTTGCCATTTTCTCTAATGATCACAAGCCCTTTGGTACTTAAAAATCACCATCATGGAATTAAGAAGCCGGAGCTGAAATGCCAATGTAGCTGCTGCCAACAAGGAAGTCTTAAAAATTTATCACTCCATCACTCGTAAGCCTAGAGAGTCTAAGTTTAACAGCAAACCTGGCTCATGGCTGAGACACAAGCAGGAAAGAGAACCTACATCCAATTCTTTTTACCAAAACTAGAGCACTGAACAACTCCTGAAAGCTACTGGTTCATAGTATGTACGCCCAGAGCTGAAAAGCCATTACCCAAAACTTAGGCCCCCCAAAAGGCTGCAACACTGCTGTCAAGTGTCATCAGGACTTTACTGAATTGAAATTTTTTTGGTAAGTGTAGAAATACTAGACTATGGCCCATAATTTGATAAACTACAGCTGTTTTCTCACAGATGAAAACAAAATTTGGAGAAAAGTCTCAATTATGGACTTGAATACAGTCAGAGTCTCACCTGATTTTTCCCTAAGATAGCTAACTGTGAATCCTATACTGGCCTAGCACAATAAAAGGAAAAAAAAAAAAGTAATGTTTTCACTACCAAACCTACCTTCTACTACTCCATTTCTGGGTAGACAGAAAGCTTCTCAGGACCTCTTCTCACTATCACTAATATTTCTCATTTCATTAATACCTGATTCATACTCGCTAGGAAAATTGAATAAACATGATTCAATCAAGCCAATTCAACATATCCACAACAAAAACATCACTCCTTGGCTTTCACATGCACTAACAGCAAGTGGAGAGGCACAGATTTCCTCATCGCGTATTCAGCTCAAAGCTCCAACACCCAGAGCAATGGCTGAGCTGCCCAGGGTGCAGAGATCCCTTCCAGAATCTCCCTACCTGCCCAAAAATGGGTGCTCGAGTAAAAAGATCACGAGAAGCTTTTCCTCTTGCTTCCAAGCAACTACAAAATAAACAGTCACAGGCTACAGAGCTCATCTCAATGACTCCTGCAGCTTAAACAAAATAGACAGAAGATGCTTTACCACCCACCAACAGAGCAAATCATGGGCTGAAGCAGAAGCCATCAATCCAAAGCACTTATCTCTCCAACTACTTGTAACCAGAGCAGCAGCTTCCAGAGACTCCCCAAAGAGAAACTCTCCTCTGATCCTGGGAACAGGGATACAGAAGGAAGGGAAGGAAAAATGCCCATGTGGAAAGAATAAGATAAAGATACAGCAGAGGTAGCAAGGGCAGAGGAAGTTGTGGTGCTGCTTGGAAAGTCACGGTCTGCTTTTAAACAGGCAAAAGGGTTAAATGCAATACGAAAGGCTCGGCAGTCTCTGTGCTCGGGCACCTTTGACCTAAGGAGCACTGCACAACCATTTTATGCAACACAAAAAAGCCAGAGGGCTGTTTCTACAGCAAACAGCGTGGCCTTGATCTACATCTAACACACGTGCAAGCAGCTGCAGTTGAGCAAAAACCACTTAGAGGACAGTCTGTGGCCAGATGATCCACAAAAAAAATGGTGAATTCTCAGCACTGATTTCCCATACCAGTGTCTGCAGTGCAGAGCCTGGCATGGTCCCTTACGTCTCTTTGTTTCTTTGGCAGAAGTTTAAGCTTAACTGCCTATATCCCTGTCTTTCTGTGGCTGCTGCTCAGTCCCTGGGGCTCACCCACCTGCAGCTCTCTCGTTTTGGTTATTTATTTGCATTACCCTCAGGGCCTGCCAGCTCTGCTCACAGTTTCTGCCCCCAGTAGCTGACAATCTGCTTTTCAGACAAGAGACAAACAGCCGGAGGAGCACAAGGCCCCAGTGAGACAACCTGGAACAGCATCTTGGCCATAGCACCATCACACCCATAGACAGTCTTCAGAGAAACGCTGAAGGAAGAGATGTGGGGTTTGAGTTGCTCGTGGACAGCAGAAACCCACAGCGGTGCGTGTGGCTTTGTCTTCTGAAGAGTCCCCGGGGGAAAGGGCAGAGGAGGGCGTCAGGCAGGGCTGCACCCAGCTGGGAGCAAAGTACCTTGCCAGGGAATGGAACAGGCTGGAGAGCGTGGCCTGGAGCTCACAAGGGGCTGGAGCCACGCACCTTACTCCTGGCATGCCTTCATCCTCACAGCACACAGGAACACAAGACCAGCTCCCAGTACAGTCTATAAAAAAGTTGTGTATAAGTTGTGTATAAAAGTGTGTATAAAAGTTGCTCTCTGGATCGATTGGCTATTATAATTCCCAGGTTTCTTGAATTTCATTCAGTTATTCTCACACTTGACTCACTCAAATACTACTTCTGTATTTAAACCGTATTGTGCAGCTTTCTAAGCCATGTAATGCTTTAAATTAAGAGTTAAGCACTTAAGCTTTTGTTAGCCATTGCAGTACAAAGCTGAGTTTTGTGTTGTATAATTTTATGTCAGCATAATGTGATAAAGCAACAATTATCTCCTGTCGACAGTTTGCTCTGAGATGTATATTACAGGAGGATAATAAATACTAATGATAGAGATCTCTGTTTCTTAATACAACAGGTTTTGCTCTTGTCCCAGTAACTCTGAAGAGAGGGCAACCTTCCTGAGAAAGAACAGAGAACAAAAATTGAGTGCTCTGTCTGAAGAAAAGTTTTCTGCAACAAATCCTTTCAGTTCTTCGTGCTGACATGCAGTAAATGAAAGTTTTAATTCACAGCCAATCTACCTGTGGAAGTACTACTGTTTGTTCTCCCTGCTGGGAGGAACAAATTCATTTTGAAAACATTAAAAGCTGTTTTCCACTGTGCTCCTCCACAGGCTCACAGAGCCCAGGCTTGCTCTGGTATGGACTTTACCCCCTCTCTGAGCACAACTGCACTGTTGGGAGTGCAGCTTCTGTTGTACACATACTCTTGCTACTACTTCTAAATTAGCTCCATCCCACTTTTTTAACATAGCATGGTAATTTTTCATAATTACATTTTTGTTTTTGATAGTTGTTGCAAGCTCTCAGTTACCTTTCCTCTTAGGCTTCCTTAAAACAGAGGTCTGAAAGAATGCTACGCGATGCTGCCAGATGCCCAGGAATGACAACAGAAAACTATTTAAATTACTCTTTTATCCAGAGACGTCATCTAAAACTCACTATGTCTGTCAGCAGAGAACATTTTCCCATCTTTCACTGATGGCAATTTGCCCACATATTATTTTATTATCAATCCCTAACTATCTGCTTTCAAAAAGAAGCCTTAAGACATACAGAATTCTGATGAGATTTAGATTTTATTGGATTAGACTAAAATACATTTCCTGATTGATTACAACACAGACAACCCATTAAAACACCAGCCATTCTCTATTCAAACCATGTAAAAGCAACTCCTTTCTCCTAAAACGCCTAAGCAAAACATTACAGCGTACCATGAAATATCGATATAAATATAGCAGACTGCATCCCTGTGCTACGATGTTTCTGAAGACAGTCAGTAATGCTTTTTCTATAGGAGAAGCCTTTTTGTATTTGTGCACCAAGAACTTTTCCCCTTTTAAGGGCCTGGAACTGCAGGAATTGCTCCTCCTGTTTTTACACAGTACCAGCTGCCAGGCTGACATCGTGGAAAACCAGCAGACCAGTCTATCGTTCTGGGCATTTGTATGTCACGTTACATGCTGGGGTCAGATCTGAGTAAAAGCTTTTTCATTCCATCCTTGGAAGCAACCCTCGAGACAGGGGTTAGGCAGATGCTTGTTTAGCTAAGTAAAGGCATTCTATTTAGTTTTGACAGTCCCCTGTGCAGCTGCTGTTGTGCCATATTAAACAACAGCATACACTAACAAAGCCCATTTCCATTGCAAAGCCTGAAACTATCTTCTCATTTCCTAGCAAAATAGCAAAAAAGCTTTAAATGCTGCTGAAGAGACAGGAAATTAAGCAGCTGTGATCAATGAGGTGGCACTGCAACCGGCTCCCATGGAGCAGGCACAGCCGAGCAACAGCCTTTCAGGAGAGGAAGAGGAAAAGGGTGAAGGCCAGGAGGGATTAGCCTTGCCCAACACCATGCAGACAGCACAGGCGGGTCTCTTCCTCAGCGGCAGCGTTCCTGACCATTCTCCTCTCCTGCCCAACCACCGGAGACAAAGGCACAGCCCGGGGGCATGGCACCAGCCGGGCAGAATACACTCATATTGCCAAACGTGCCGGTAAGCTACCTGAATACCTGAGCAATTTCACGTGTCAAGTATTCACACAGATGTACTAGGCTGGCCTTACCCGAGGAGGCTTTCACAGATGCAAACTTCCCCTGACAAACCCTGCCCAAGCAGAATACTACCAGGTTGCCATATACATGCTTTTGACCTCTTCAGCCACCGACAGACAGCTAAGCGCCGGCCTCCTACTCGGCAGCTGGATAACAGACACCTTCAGCTCTGTGAAATGATGCAGTAATCCCATTTTAATCAGATGAGCGCTAACGAGGTGGACGCAGGCCAGCTGACGCGGTGGTCTCAGCACTCCACATGTGGGACGTAGGAAAAGGGTGAGGGTAGTGCTGAGATGCTGGAGGGGAGCAGCACAGGATGCTCTCCGTCCCCCTAAATGACTGCCAGACCCACAGAACACAAGCAGGTGACCAGAGGCAAGAAGGTCTTTGCCCAAAAACAAAGGAGAGAGACTCTGCAAGCCCTAGAGCCTTGGAGTCAGCCTGTGGACCACTTGGAAATGCTGCACAAAAAATGAAAGAAAAATTCGTAACATTAAATAGATCAACGCTTAAAAAAAGCCTACCTGGACACTACACCCAAAGCAGGTTTGCACAAGCAGAGAGGATCTGGGATAAGTTGGAAGCACGGCTGCTGAGGGTGGGCAGGGCTGCTGGTGGGCAATGCACCGAGGGAAGGTCCATACCTGCAGTCACTGGAGAGGACTGCAGCCGTATAGAGATTTCAGTGTGCCCGAGATACCCTAAGCTGAGGCAGGAGAATGAATTGTTTATAACCAGGGGATGGCTCAAAACCTGCACAGATATTTTTTTCCCTTTAAAATTGTCTCAGGGTCATATAAGGGTAAGCAGTTAGCAGAAGAAAAAGCAGTTCCCTCACCACTGCCTTCTCCAAGCTGAGGAAAAGGACAAGATCCCTAGTCTTTTCAACAGTAAATTATCTATACTATTTGCTTACATGTCTTTTCCCACTTATTAAGCAAATCAAAGACGTTCATTCATTACCAAACCTATGCAAACATATGTAAACTTCTGATGGCACTACCGATGACCCTGGCAACAGGGACAGGACTACAGTGCAGAGGGTTACTGGTGGGAGACAACTGTTAAGTATGTTTTGCTACCTCCAGAAAAACCACAAAATAAGTCAGTTCATCAGCTCGACATGGGTTGCTTTGGCAGAATGACATCATATGGGGGATTCAGGGTTTAGTTTATTCAATATTAGTGTGATCTAACTGCCTGGACTTCTCTGTAATGAAACATGACTCTGCAGACTCCTGTTTTTGGGAGAGGGGAGGGCAAATTCACCATTAGCTTTTAATGATTTTTATACATGTGGTGAGGGTGCCTGTTATTTGGGAGGGAAGGAAATGCGGAGGTTCAAAGTACGATCAGCCCCAAGCCCTGAAAAGACATCACTGCCTCTTTGCTGGCCATCAGCCAGTGGAGTCATGTCACCACCCTACAGGAGCTCCTGTGTGGTGGATGCTAACCCTGCAATTAAGTCAAGATAAAGCACCTTAGAGGTATAAAGCCAAATGTTTATAAGTTTTCAGCAATGCAGAGGTAACTGAAGACCCCTCCAGTTGTAGGACCACTGCTCAGGTACAGTCACAAGGGCTGGTCACTTCTCACATTCTACTTTAAAAGCCAATGAAGCATTGAGTGTTTTTAATCCAGGACAGCCCAATAAAAGGTTTGAAGCTGCGAAATGAGAAACTCAGTTGTGGATGGTAAATTTGGGAGGTTACTGAGTCAGGGAAGGAAATATCAGGCTACATCAATTGTTCTGTCCATGAAAGAAGCAGAGGAGAAGACCCATTATGTTTCATACCACTCACCATAACCTTTTCCCCTGCTGTTTGAGCAGTGAGTGCCATGACCTCCAAACCATCAATCGCTTGTGCTGAATCAGCAGAAAGGGAATGAAATCCACCACCTGCTGACCGTAGCCCTTTAAGTGAGGACAAAGCAACAACCTACCTTGGTTTAAACAAAGAGGCAAAAGGCCACCTTTTCCATGGCATTACATTTTCTCCACACTGATCCCACAGCACTAACAAGATCTTGGAGATTGCAAGGAAAGGAGCTGCAGAGGATCTAAAGGTCAGCAGGAGGGAAAAGGGGAAGGGAAGGAGATTGCAAGGAAAGGAGCTGCAGAGGATCTAAAGGTCAGCAGGAGGGAAAAGGGGAAGGGAAGGCAGGAAGGGAAAAATTTTGGGTGGCTTCATGGGACTGTACAGCAGCAGAGTGCAGTTGAGGAAGGAAGAAAAACTGAAAACCACCGATTTCCTTCACCACCACACCAGGCACACCGAGGACAAGAGCTAAGCATGAATTAGCCCCCTGTCTTGAAAGAGCCACTCTCATCTTTCTTGCATCTGAGTGAAAACACAGCATTTCTTGAGTTTAAATATTTTCCCAGTGTTTGCATCCTATATGCAAACAGCAGCATCAGTCTTGGCTCCGAGGCCTGGAAGCAAAAATCCAAGGGAAAGGGAGTCCTGCTAGGCTCCTGCTACCCCTCAGCCTCTCAGAGGACAGACAGCACTCTCTTAACCTGCATGGCCAAGGAAGGGGTGTAAAGAAGTTCTCAGCATCTCCCCCATGCCAGCAGAGGTAAGGGACCTCGGTGTGCACCTGCGCCACAGTAAAACACTTCTCAGTGGGTAGTGTGAGAGCCTCACGCTGAGCGCTCATGGAAGAGATTTACGCTTGCTGAGAAAATCAGCTGCCAAACTTAATCACTGAAAACCTGTATTTTTGGTTTATTTTTCCATTCTGTTTACAATCTGCTGGGTATCGTCTGGTTCCCACATGCCCACCTTGGTAACACAGGAGATGAGCCGACCACCAAATCTAACAAAACACTGAAATCTTCACTTTATTTCTTTGAAGTTACTAATAATCTCCCTCAGGCTCAACAGCAATTTAGCACTTGAACTCAATTTTCCTTCCCTGGCATATTCCAACACAGCAGTCCCCTTCTCTTGAACTTTCAGCAGCCAAGTGTGTATTAGATGTCATGCTGGCATTTGGCCATATAGGTTACAGGAAGCACTATACCGCAGACAGCAAAAGCAGTTCAGACTCTCAGGATTTCCATTATAAATCCCCCTCCCCCCACTTTTTTTTTTTTTTCTTTCTTCCCACCCCAAGAATTCAGAATTCTGGCATCAGAAAAGAAAGGCTGTGAGCTGAATCCAAGAGGAAATATACTTTTTGAAAAATGCATGCTCTGCATTTTAGAAAGACAAACAAGAAGTTTCCTTGCCTTCGAGGGCAAAACCACTCTCGCTCTGCTCTCCCGCTGCCTGGGCTCCCCGGCCGAGCAACAGCTTCCGTCGCCCACAGGCAGCAACGTGAGCTCACAAGGTGCTTTCCTCCTTGCTCGCCAGCTTGGCCCTCTCTCAGACAAAACAGTCTGAGAAAACAGTTCTTTTTTACAGCGTGCTGCCGCATACAACTGAATATCCTAAACTACTCGGCAACTATCACGACCTTTCGCGTGACACTCACTCTGAGCATCAAAGAGCTCTGGCAGCCCCGTGCCCTCTCCACAGCAGCTTGCTGCTCCTTCTGCGTTTTCTGCCCTCTCCGAGGAAAGCCCTGGCTGACCTCCCGCTTCCTCCTCAGCTTCCTCCTCCGCAACTCCCAACGGCCTCCTTACCTTCCAGCCGCCGGGAGCAGGCAGCCGCAGGGCCGGATCCTACTTCAGACCACCCCCACAAGCAGCTCCAGATCCTCTTCCCCTTCAGGTGGTTCCTATCAGGCTCTGCTCAGGCCACCTTCCTAATCACCCAGCCCCCCCAAACGGAAATGGTGGCCAGTAAGTGTGACACGCTGAGCTGTTCCTCAGTGCAAGAGATGTAAACAAAAACCTCTCACAGCTGCCTCCAAACTCTCTTTCATTTTAGAAAATTGTGGAGGAGAATCCTTGCATTTGAGGGTACAGCTGCACTCCTGGAACTGTAATATTGCCCAGGGACTGTGGTAGTTTCTGATGGAGGAACTCCCTAAGATACCACAGCAGGGAAGAGGGGAAGACATGAATAGTAATAAAAGGGAAAAAATAAGAAATCATGGAAAGAACAGAGGAATGAACACAGGAGAGCTTGTGAGACACCTGAAAACACAAAGTACCATGGAAGAGATGTCACTGCTTGGTAGTGGGCAGGACAAGCACCAGGGTAGAAAACAGCCTCCCAGAGCAAAGCAGGGCTACAAGGGGAAATGCTGGGCAGGAACAAAGCAGGGTGAAATGTTAAGGAAACCTCAGCCTTGGGTGATGAGAGGAGAATACTAAAGTAGGACCCTGGAAAGAAAGAAGCCAAGTCATTCCCCAGCAATACTGGAGGAGAAACTGCTGGGGTAGGGGAGGGAAGCCCAAAACTTGCAGCAAACATCTGGGCCCAAGCAGACAGGCTCTGATAAAGTGGCCAGGGAAAGCTCATGCTCCTGGCCCACCTGCAGTGGCCTTTGAAGACACAAACCTCTGGTTCGGCTGACTGGATGTTTATCTGCTAACGGCGTAACTGCCAGCCTGGCCCAGCGGGCTCAGACAGCAGCAAGCACCTGACCGACCCCACAGCATGTGGCTGGGACACAGCTGGTCTCCTGACTCATGCAACCCAATTTTTACATGCTGGGTTTTTTTTTTCTTTTTTTTTTTTTTCCCCCCCACCTGTCTCTCAGAAACCTGTTTAGTCACGCCCTGCTTGAGCTAGGAGACAGCGGACTGTGGACAGAGAAAGTGGTGAGAAGGGGGTGACCTGCGAGAGGCCTCCCAGGTGAAGCCACCAGCACTCTGGAACGACTTTAGAGAGGAGCAGCAGCTATTTTATCCCCTTTCGCCCAACCTGCCTGGCAGTGCAGCCCTGGAGCAACAGACACGGAGCTCCCAAACCCAGCCACCTCCCTGGCACGCTCTTCCGCTCTCCCCGAAGCCTTCCCAGGCCCGTGATGGTGTGGCTCCCCAACAAGGAAACGCGGGGGCCTGCTCGACTTCTGAGGTTGAGATAATGTACTTGCTGCTGTTTAGCTTCCGCCTCCTGGCACAGGGTCAGGGTGCCGCTGGCGGGCTGTGGCTCACCGGCAAGTCAGGCTGTGGGGAAGGGGCTGGATCTGCCCAGCCACGACACCGGGGGCCAGCGTGTCCTTAGAGGTAGGAAAAATAAATTTAAAAAAAAGAAAAAAAGAGACGAGAAAAAGCCAAAAAAAAAAAAAAAGCCAAGTGTCAGAGATGGAAACCAATTACGGTTTAGGCTCTGTCCAGGTTACATTTAGAAAACATGACTAAGCACCAAAGTGATGCACAAAAGTCCAACTAAGATTTGTAAACACATATGCAACTATCCTATATGCATACCAAGATATGTCAACAGGGAATCTAGTTATATCCACCCATGGCAGGGGGGTTGAAACTCGATGACCTTTAAGGTCCCTTTCAACCTGACTCATTCTATGATTCTATGATCTAGTGCATCTAGTTATATTTATTTCCTGTAACTAGATTATTAACGTGAAAATGTACTTTGAATTGGTTCTTATTAGCTACTGCATAATAACATGCTGCCTCTTCTAGCCTCTGCATTTCAAGTGATTCACAGACTGCAAAAATAGAGTACTTTTCCCAAAAAGACATTCAAATGAAAGTCTCCCTGGTCTTTTTGCTGCTGGGTAGTAATTATCTATTTAATTACATGGCTCCACTCTTTGCACTCTCTATTGTAGGGAAAAGATGCTTTTCCAGATGAAACGATCCTCAAACAGCTCCAAAACCAGGGCCACTGATTACTGTTTCTACAGCTCCAGAATGAAAGGCACTGCAGTCTGAAAATAAGTGGTAGAAGGTCTTACTCTATAACAAAGAAATTACAAGAGTTTAAACAAGAGCCATATTTTCTTTCCTTATGGCTTTTTCTTTCTAATTTTCTGCCACAAAAAAAAACCCTCTAAGGACCAGATTTGTGGGGGGCTGTTTCCTGTTGACTGACATGAGAGTTTGTGCATTTGTCCAAGGGCCATAACAGAAGAGATGTTGCTTTCTGTTCTGTAATTTCACTGTAGGCATCATCCAGGTCACAACCAATGTTGCTATACTGAAAAGATATATCCGGTGTCTGTTATTGTTTTTTCATTATGAATTCCAGGAATAAATGAACTTGTTGTATGTTTTTAATTATATTAAATCTCCACTGCAAAGATATAGAGATTTTAAATGAGATTAAGTCTGCAAGATTCTGAGTTCCTGTAGATGACTCTACCATGGGTGCATCTCATCTTTGAAAATGAGATGTTTGACATACTTGCAAATATTGGACTGATACAGGCTGATAAACAAAATGATTTTGTGAATTCTTCTCCTACGCTTATTAAAAACATAATTGTTCACATTTGAAGGAATGATCTTATGCTTAAGACGATTAAGGCAGGGTTATATCTCGTTCTCTGGTCAGGGCATTCGTCTAGCTATCATAATCCCTGTATGGATTAACCATGCCCGACAACTGTCCTTAAACAACTTGCTTAAGCAAGCTAAAGCAAATTTTCCAAAACTCAGGAACTGAGAAAGTTGAAATTAACAGCTGTGATAAGTCATAAGGAAAATAATTTCAACTAAGTAAGCAGATGCTGTAATGCTACTGGCACAAAAGTAGCAGTGGACCCAATAAAGCTAATCTTGAGAAAACGAGTTGCTAGCCACAAGACGCCTGGCTGCAAATACTGGCAGGAGTACTTCTCATAGCAACGGTTTCAGTAATGTGACCCTTCTGTTACCCGGTTTCATGCTGTGTCATTTATCTGAATTAGAAGAAAGGAAGTGCTTCTACCCTCAGCTCAAAAAAAGGACTGATCTATCCCCTGACATGTAAGAAATGCTTTGTTGACTGTATTCTTCAATTCTTGAGGACACAAGTCCCATTACAGGTACAGATGGTTTGATAACAAAACATAAAACTGTCTTTGCACATATTTTCTCACAAATGTATGGTCTCCAGAACAGTACTCTAACATACAAGAACCTACTTCCTGCTGATCTTGATGTTAGACTAGGTATTTTGAGATGGTATCGGAGTTGTAATTTATCTTTTCAACAGATCCAAGTCTGACATGCCAAACATCTACTTATGCTGCTAGCCAATCTCTCCCATACAAATAACTCTCCAACAGTAAAGCAGTAATGTCATCTCCTGAAAAACAGGTTTCATGGATTATTGCTGAAGTACAGACTAAGTAAGCAAGGAGCTAAAACCTTCCCTGGCTTAATCTGCACTGCAGAGCTGCTTCCTTGTCACACTGGTTCTGGCAGATTCTGTAAAACAGGAGAGACTACAGCAAAACCTGTAATTTTTATCTAAAGGAGATTCATCTGCAAATTCTATGCCGTCATGTGAACTGAAGCATCTTGAGCCAACTCAGGGATCTAATTCTGCCCCCAAAGCACTAACCTTACATTGTGGGTGACATGAAATAAGTAGAATACTTTTATACCAAAGATGCATGAAGTGGAAGATGGTGAGAGCCACCATGCTAGTGCTTCAGGAGCCAGTGCCAGCCAGTCCCTGGCCCATACCGCTGGCTCTGGAGTGCTGCAGCAGGCAGCAAATTCATTTTTTGCCTGCCTTCCCATGTGCATTTAGAATAAGATTAACTTAGGTCTCAACTACGCAGATCAGCTTCATAAATGTTTGAACACCTATCATTACACCTCCTGTCTAGGTACAGCTGCCACAGATGTGTTTGGCCACCTCAGTGGAGGTAAGGAGAGGAGAAGCCAGATTCATATTTCGAGCAAACAAGTTAAAATCCCTTATTTTTGTTGTAACAAAACCATTTTATGAATTGAAAACATCTGCTTAAGAGCACCACCAAGAGGGAAAGCGGAGGTGGCCCTGCTCATTCCTTCCTCCTCGCAGGTCCCTGAGGGCTGCCAGAGGCAGGGCAGAAGACCACTCTCCTCCTCCAGACAACCACATGCACACAGCACGAAAGATGAAAACCTTGCCTATGGGACAGGCTCTCCCCACAGCTCACTGGCGAGTACAGAAAGCCAAACACTTCTCCAATGCCGGTTTACTAACAGTCATTTCATCTCTGTAAAATCCATGGGTTTAAGCGTTTCTGCTTGAATCTACCAAATCTGTAGAACCTATTCATCTTTCCAGGAGAAGCACAACTGATACTCAGACAGTGAAAATATAAGCTCACTGGGCTGTATAACTTCAGCTGAACAATAAGCTGGCTAAAGGAGGGGTTTATCGTAAGGTATTGCTTGTCAAGCTCCCAGCCTTGAGGGAGGCTGCCTCGCCTGAAGCACTGGAGAACTGGGTGTGTGACTGCAGGCTCTTCATATCCCTGGGGTGGTATTTGCTCTCATTGCAGTCATGAAGCCCCTGAGAGAACTGCCTTTGGTCCATGAAAGAATTACTAAAGTAGCGAGAGGGAGATAGACTGCCTTAACGTGAGTATTAACTTTGCTCTCTGCTGGTAACAAAGGAGAGAAGTTTTTGTTACGGAAAGAAATTCAAACAAAGGGAAAAAACTGAACAGCAAACAAAAGCAACACCGGTCAGTTCATTTTGGCACGCATCAGGCTGAAATTCTGCTGCCAATGTCAATGCATTACATGCTGTGTAGCTATAAATTTTAGTTGTGTTTGAATAAGCACCAGCATATAGAAAAGCTTTGGTTCTGCCTAACGCAGCCCATCTGTAGACAGGACAAACCCACTGTATTTCTTCAGCTAAACGGCCCAAAAATCAAAATCTTTAGTTGCTCTCAAAGCACACGTACCTGCAATCCCTTGTAGCAGCCCGCAGACATTAAAAATGCTTTTCTTCATAATACTCTGCACACACATAGTAAAGACAGACACAAATGCCACGGCACAGAGGATCATGATTCCCACGGCTAGGAAAATAGCGGTTGCCTGCCAGAACCCACTGGCAATCTCATTGAAGTTTTCGGCGTAAGGACCACAAAGCGTGTCTCGTCTAGAAAGCTGCATGTGGGAGATTCTGGTGCAGCGCCCGTAGATGCCCAGCGTTGGATGGTAAGGCTCCTGCGACCCCCCCGTTCTGTTGTCCACATCCTCAGAACTTGAAGGCTTTGCTTTGCCAATCAGCCAGTCTGCGCTCATAAAAGCAATGAGCTCTGCGAAGGCCACCACAATACTCAGGAGAGTCCATAGCATTGACCGACACGTTACAATGACATGACACATATTGATGTCCAGTGCTTGTGATCAGTGCAGCTGACAGTCTCAAAATCCAGGCACGAGGCGGAAAAAATTAAATTAGGGGAAAAAAAAAAAAAAAAGAAGGACCCAAGGAAAAATCACTGTGGCTGCTTTGCCTGCTGTTTCAGCTCTCTCACGAAGGCCAAGATGAAATTTCTCAGGAGAAAAAGTGAACGGCCCCAAGTTTTGCAAGCAGTGCAGTCATTTGTTCTCTCCCCTTAGTTCCTCCTTTTTTCTTTCTGGGATGCTGAGCTCTGAAGTACGCTTTTCTTTCTTAATATTCATACTGGCACATGATGCTGCAGGCTGGCGGGGGAGGCCGCGAGGACTGCCCACTGTTTGACATCACACACCTACAAGAAAAAAAGAGACAACACATCAGCAGTGGAAAAAAAGTCTTCGTTTCCACCCCCACAACGAGCCAAGATCTTGCGCAGAGCCATGCAAAAGCTCTAACAAGGGCCTGTCAAACAGAGCCTGCTGGAAACCTCAGGGGTTTGTCCGAGGAGAGTGATTAATCTCTCCTGCTGCCCGGCCGTACTTACGGTATCTGCTCTGTGCCATCCCATTCAGGGAGTTTGTCGAGCACTTTGCAAGCAAAGGTCTTAGTAGCACCCAGCTGTCCCACCCACTCTTACGACCACGCCCCCAGTCATCTTCTCTGGTCGAAATTACCAAGGTTGCTGGCAGTGACACAGCAAAGTGTTCGTACACGTTTAAGCAGTTTCACAGACGTGCGGCTCCTGCCTTTGGTTCGGGGAGGCAGCACGGGGCGCCTTCAGGAAGGAAGCCGGGCACAGCTCCACGTGCCGTGGGCACCTGGGTCCAAGAAGCAATGAAGGAACCTTGTTCCAACACTCCGGGCTTCTGCTGACTGCAGCTGAGCCAACCCTGGCCTCAAGAGATGACGGACCAGGATTGCAGGTGGGGAGAGCCCGCCCTGGGATGAGGTGACGCAAGCCCATCCCTTTGAAGCCTGGGCTTTGTGGGAGTGGTGCTTCCCAGGTTCTGTACCCAGCTTTGCACCCCTGATTCAGAAAAAAAAAAAATTAATCTGCCTGCAGGTATGTCACACTCCTCACTGTGAACTGATGCCAGCACTGGCAGCCTCTGGTGGCTTGCGCCACTGTAAACAGGAATCTGCGGAAAAAAACGCCCCGGTGGCTGCCACGTGGCCAAGAGCCCCGGGGACAGGGGCTGCCAGTCAGCCTTGAGCTTCTTGACTCCTCTCAGTTCCCCCCTTCCACAGTCCTCTGCAAGCTCAGGCTGCAGCAAAAGGCTCCCCAGGGCTTTCAACGGCAGCTGATGACATTCCCAGAGTTACACTTCTCCTAATGCAGGAGGCAACCGGAGATCGCTATACTTCCAGCTCGTATCCAGATGCTGGCTTCAAAATAACAAACGGGTCATCGTACACGCCTCTGCGCTCCAACAGAAACTGTGTCGCCCGAAAGCAAGGGCAGGGGGGAGCAGGAAGTGCCCTCACGTTACCCCCTCCGTGATGAGAATGTAGCACTTCCAAGTTTTCCTCACAAAAAACAAAATAGTGACATTGAACTGGAGGCAACAGAGTGGAGAACCAGATCTGGAGCTCACTGCTACGCTGCTGCCAAACACAGAGGGCTTGGCAGATGCCAGAAAAACAGACATCCCCAGTTTGGGGGTTTTTTTAGCTTTGTCAGGGGGTTGGTATTTAATTTTTTAGGAGTTTCAGCCCAGTGGTTGAACGCTAGTCCTGCTGAACGCAAACCAAAACACATACCCACAACTTCAACACATTCACAATTTCATCCAGCAATTTCTACTCCCTCCTATAGTAGTCGTAGTGAATCAGCCACAAGACTTTATCCACCTTTTTCCTCCTTGTCTAGATCTGCAGACCCCTCTGGTACTAGCAGATAAATGGACTTATGCTGCTGTGCTAACAATTGAATTTTGTCTCGCTTAGTTTGACGTTACAGCATTGCCTTAAAAAAAGGCAAAAGATATTTAGATGTGCTTTTAGCCGTTCTGAGATAACAGTCCAGCTCATTTTCCGTTTTTTGGGGAAAGCATGAACATTTCAAGCAACCTGACATAACTTGAATACACCCTTTGTAATAACTGAGAGCAGAAATGTCAACCTGCCAAAGAAAAGTTCATTTTCTTAGTATTTCCACTTTAAATAACAACTGGAATGTAGGAAATGTCCACTACAAACCTACTGTCTTCTGATGTCATCTGCACAATTAAAGGCAATTTAATAAAAAATGTCTTTATTTCTTACGAGAAGTTCCAAAAAGCTCTAGAATCTGTATTTCTGTGCAAGCACCCCACCCGTGTGAAATTCTCATCTTTCTTGTTCCAGTATTTTAAATGAGGAGAAAGGGATGTAAAAGTTGAATACTCATCATAGCTGTTATTGCTTACCCTGTGCCTGCTGAGCATAACATCAGACAAAAATTTGAGCAATCTAGTCTACTGGGAGGTGTCCCTGCCCATGGCAGGGGGGCTGGAACTAGATGATCTTTAAGGTCCCTTCTAACCTAAACCATTCTATGATTCTATAATACTGTTCATTGAACACAGACGAGAACAAAGTTCATATTTACTTAAGTAGATTGAAATTTCACTAGTGGCCATAAAACTAGCACTGATAACAAACGTGGGATACTGTACTCAAGTCGGAAGACCAAACCATGGGATTCCTTTCCATTTGAAATGCAATGCAAGAATAAATTGCTATACCATTTTAAAACTTGGTATCTCCATAAGTCACTGCATAAGAAAAATAGCCTGTCTAAGGATGATATCGACGTCATGTCAAATCTCAGGACTTCACTGGGGCATACATTTCCCCGTTTTGCAACACATGGAAACTTCACAGCACCTAAAAGTTAGTAAATGTCATCAATAACTACAGTTCAGCAGAATATATTTTGCTTTCTGATGAAACCTTCACAATTCTGCTTTTCCCAGGTAATGAGTATTTTATTCTGGTACAAAACTTATCTCCAGAGCAACGTATCATTATTCATGGGAGAACTTCTGCATAAATTTATTCTTGCACTAGCAATGACCTCAAATGGGAGTGCCACTCACCTACAACTCCTTTTTGTGAACAGATGGACAGAACCATATAAAGTATGATGGCGGGTCCAGACAAGGGGCAGGGTCCACTGTCCTACAACTCCTGTTCATGAGCAGATGGAGAGAAACATACAAAGTAGGATGGTGCATAGTCCTGAGGAGGGACAGGGGCATTTCTTCTTTGTGGGACTTTGAAAGGAAAGACTGCAGATAAAGTACTAGAGATAAGTTACAGTTCAGTCACATTTGCGTAGTTAACCTTCTCCTTCCAACACCCCCCACCTCAAGTTTCCAGATGAACCTAAACAATTCTCACAGGGCTCCAACATGATGTTTGTGCCGTACAGCAAAGCCTTTCCAGCTACAGAGTGTGCTAAACAATGGCACTTCATGAAGATTCCCTCCAGCACTCTGCTCACTCCTCTTCTTCCATTTTTGCTTAACAGAAACTCACGCTAGGCCCCCGTGAGTTTGAAAACTGGCTGGTTTATTCCTCCTTGCAGTTTCCCATCCCTCGACAAATTTTTTCCGTGACAGAACCGTGTGTTCTTCACAGCACACCACTCAGTATCCACTTCTGACTGACTGTCAAAATATTTGCTTTGACAGCCCAAATTCAAAATATACAACAGTTCCTTTCCCCCTTTGGTATTAACTAATTCAAAATAATTCTTGCTGAGGAAGCAGACTACAAAAGGTAGGCTTGTCCCTTGTTCATTTGGGCCTCCCCCCACTTTTAATATTGCGTGCAGTTGTACAAGCCTGGAAGGAGGCTGTCCATGCTGGGGAAGGGGTTGCCCCAGGAGGGAAACAGCCCCGCACGGCAAGCACCATCCCACCCCACCATACACCCCACCATTTCTTGGCTGGATAGTACAGTTCTTGGATGGGTCAAAACTACACCTCCAGCCCCATTTACACTGCTCCCTGCACCATGCTCATAGTCAGGCTCTCCATTAAGTGAAGTCTAACGCAGTGAAAAGATGTCAATGAGAGCATCAGATCCTCAGCATCCAGACAGAAAAAAAATCCCAGAATTCTTGCATGAAAAAATCTTTTGGTTGTTCTAATTTACAAAACAAACCATCTGAAAATATCATTAAAACTTTCATCCTTTTTAGATGCAATTTTGACAGCCAGATACTCTGCCTCAAATTATACTTTCACATCTCTAGCTCAGACTATTCAGCTGTTGCCTTTTTCTACACAACACTGTTATATGCTAAGTAAATAAATAACATCTATTTTTCTGAACTAGATAAAGAAACACACTTGCCTCCATTACGCTTACACTGCCAAAATCAGAAAGTCGTAAGTTGATCCAAAACGTAATATTTGAATTAAGGTTTAGATTTTAGAGATGTTGAGCTGCAGGGTTCTGCTTTGGCATAACAGGCAGATAGGAAGAACACCTGCAAAGTTCAAATCTGAGTCAATCACATACCATGTCTGTTTATTTTACAAAGGTGTCCTACAAGCAGTGTACAAGAGACCCACAAGTACCTTCCAGAACACTGTTATGGCCAGTCCTTCATGCTCTCCTTATGGTTTGACTGAAGACTTAGGGGGGCTTAGACTAAACCCTACAATTCAGCTTTCACCCTTCCCAGCCTGGTCCGTCAGCTCAAGAGTGAGAATAAATCATCTTTAGATAAGTGGCTTTTGGCTTGGCTTAAACAAACAGCTGAATGGAAGGCCACACAGACTGCTGAAATGGTCCCAATTTATAAAACAAATCCAGGCACAATCAGACATTTTCTTCTAGAGCTTGCTATGGTCCAAAGCAGAACTACGTGGAGTTTTTAAACCCTATTTACAATACACAAGTTTGAGCATCTCATAACCCAAAATGCGCAAATCTCAGAACCTTGGGTTCTGCTTTAACTGAAACATTGTTAGCAGTTATAAACACTGTGAAAATGCTTTGAACTGTGAGAGTGGAAGTGACTCCTATTTATGTTGATGTTTGCAGACTCATTATTTAAAACAAACAGAAAGAGGCTCACGCACTAAGACTCAATTACCTCAAACTGACCCCCACCCAGGTTGACATGAGCTCCCACTTTATGCAGCTTCCATCGTTAGGTGTTGCTGGACAAGGAAGGTAGTCAGCTCTCGAGCTCACCCTGCCTGGCAGAGTGAGGCAGCCACCAAACAATGAAGGCAGTAGGGACAACACTTAGAAAACATGGGATGAGCATTAGAGATTATTCGTTTTCTGGGTGAACGATAAATGTAAGCAAATAAACTTTTCCTTCCACTTGGTCTCCTCACAGGAGGTGCATTCTTCCAGGAGCTGCAGCCCAGGAGGAGGGGGAGTGTCCTACTGACTTCCACTCAGTCTTCAAAGTAGTGGACCAGACACCAAGCCGCATTTGTCAGGAGATACCACCGTGAACAACAACCACCTTACTAAAGGTGCACCTCTACATTTCTATCCCCACACTCTTAGAGGTGACTTGCAAATGTAAGAAAAGGTACATTCATCATATTACCCTGTCACAAGAGAAGAGAGACAAGGGTTAGTACCTAAAGAAAACAAATTGTCCCAAAAGCTTTGGAGTAACCTTTCTCTGCAGACCGAAAGGAGCTCTGCTGGCACCAGCTTCTGGTAAGCAGTGCAAACTCACCACGGGAAGCACCTGGACCAAGAAGAGGGAAGGACACTCAGACGCTTCAATGTGTCTTTGTTTTGTTTTTAAATGCAACACATTTCAAAGTCATTGAAAATATTCAGGGCCAGATAATGAAACAGGAGAAGGTACTTTAAAGCTGAAGTGGTTGCACAGCTTCAGAAAAACAGCTGACAATAGGCAAAAGATTCCCTCCCCCCCACCCACATCCATATTTTCATCAAATTATTGCCTACCGAAACAACATTCCAGAGCACTTTTTTACTTGAAGAACAGAAAGCAAAGCTTTGATTAGTCGTCACTTGTGAATTAAAGAAGGAGAGCAAACATTTGCATATCTCATAAATATTTAACTGTTATAAACCTGCACAGGCATATTAACGAGTGCATTATTGTGACAGGCTGTTGAAAACATGCCATACTCTGTTCGTAGACAGATGCATTTCACTGGTAACAGAAGGAATGTAGACTTAGAATGCATCATATCTTGTTCCTGTTGGCACAATATAAGATGTGAAATATAACTACAATATTTTGCAAAAAAGTTAAAACTCATTGAAGTATCCTAATCAAATCCTTATTTTCCTTGCCTTTCATTTGAATTACACCCTGTTTACTTCGGCCTTTTTCTACCAAAGACAGAGCTTGTAGATGCAAAATCTTTCAATTAAACTATCCCTCGTGTGCCCAAATACCCAAATTCTATGTACCACAACAGGTAAGAAATAAATAAATGACAAAAAAAACTGCTGACAGTGACTGTTCTCCTGATGCAGCATGAGACGGTTATTCCATCCCATCCATTCCTATCATGCTATGGAAAATGCCATCTAATTACAGGTGGATTTGTTTCTAGAATACAACACTGTAAAAGAAATGAATATAAAACTTATTTCCAACTTTAAAAAAAAAGCAGTTGAAATGTACTATTCTCTTTCTGACCTCATTAAAAACCGTGGCAAAACTCCCACTGACTTTAATGGGGCCAATACATCATTGAAAAATCACTAGAAGAATGAGAGTTTCCAAATTTTCAGACCAACTGCAGGGGAGGTTTAAACACAGGATTCATTTCCCTCTTCCCTCATCCAGACAAAACTTTGCTTATTGCCCCCCCACTAAGAGGAGATCAAGCTAACTAGGATTTCCAGCATCTCCTCTGAACCGCAAATTCTCAAGCAGATTTGTTCCATTGCTCTATATTTATTGACTTACAAAATTCCTTAAACCTGCAGCCATTACGTTGTGTTTTGAAAACTTACTCAAGATCTTTTGCAATTCCAAAATTTATTAAAACCTATGAGGCTAAGAAAAGCTAATGTGTAGTATTTCTATTGTTGCTATCTCCAGAGAAAATTACACATCACATAAAAAATCATCACTAAGGGAGCAATCTTGGCTACAATTAGTGATAGCCTAACTGCTCAGGAATTTACCAACTGGGAGTGGAATCGTTGAGTTTCCTTTCATACTTCAACTCCTCACTAGCTCACTGAAGTCTCAGTCTTCAAGAGTCTCATCTGAAGCCCCCTTTCTTGGTTAGCCACAATATCACACCTATCGATCAGACCCAAGTATTCACTGTGTTGCAATTACTTCTTACAACATCTCTTAGCTACAGCTCCTAAAGGACTCTGGCCAGGAAGAAAGGGTGATTAGGAAGAAAATGGGAAGTCAGAAGGGAAGTACTACTAATATTTGGTAGCAAACAAATCCTTGCTATTTTTATACTAAGGATTTTTACCTTAAAAGGAAGCTAGGCTTTGGCTGTTTAAATAGTTAACAGTGTGTGCATGAGCTAGAGCATCAGCCCAGAAACCTTGGAATCCGTGCTTGCTGTAAAAAACAATTCACTCCCATGAGTTCATAGTGACAGATTTGGAACTGCTCTTAATAATTTATGAATATTGTATTAAGATATTTATTATACTAATATATTGGTTATTGTTTAATATGAGAGTGGTGAGAAAAACAGTCAGGAAAGGAAAGAATGACTCAGTTATGCCACTTCTCAGCAAACTCTGGAGAATTACTTACTAAAAAGACAATACTAAGACAGGAAAAGCCTCACAAACACAGCACATCAAAGATACAAGGACTGTTTAGGAAGGAACACTCTCTCAAACTGAAGGGAAGAGAAGCTGTTTTGGACAAACAAGCTTAAGAAAAATGGATCTATTGGAGGTGCCTGTTGAAGTTAGGCCAACATGGGACTTTAGGCAATGCAGATACCCCTTCAAACAGCCTTGGTTCCTTGTACGAAGGAAACACTTCTTCAGTTAATGCTCAAAAGGAAACCGTTGCCACATCTCCTTTCACAGCTGTGGCCACATTAGCAGAGTGACCACGAAGGTTATGGATCTCCAGCCTGTCTGAACAGCCCAGGGTGAATCATTCTGTTATGGAGACAAGACCTGAGGCTGTAGCCCTGAGGACTGCCCTTTGGGAGCAGGAAGGACCCAGAGGTATTTGCACTGTTACTCATGCATATGTCGGTAAATTATACCCTGCGTGAGTCCCTCCAGAAAGCCACCAGTTAGCAAGTCACCTCACAGGTATCAGCTGTTCCCCGCCTTCATGATGCGTAATGTTCCCACAGCATGGAAAGGAGGCACTTTCAGCAGAACAGGGTGCACTTTGCATCCAAGCCATACAGCTCAAGGGAACTACCCTGCTGCAGTACCAGCAACAGATGAGAACCTATCACATTTCAAAATGTATGTATTCATTTATGTTCCTCTTAATTCAAACTGAAACATCCTTCACAAATTGTCAATACAGACGAGCAGCTCAGCACAGTAACACGTACAAACTCGTGCACATGACAGGAGCACCACTATTGAGGAAACATTGATTTTCAGTGTTCCGGAGCTGACAAGAACCAGTAGTGACTCAAGGTAACTGAAAGGCATCGTGATGGATCAGAGCTGGAAAGGCATGTAGACATCTGAAACATTTGGGCACTACATAAAACTACATAAAATTTGAAAAAAGTGCATGAAAATCCTTTTATCTGGTCTGAAAAAAGGCAATGTATTTGGAGAAACACATACACACAATGTCTCTGTGAACATCTACTGAGCGTGAGCTTTAATCATTATTAATGGCTAACCATTTGACCATGGCCAAGACAAAGAACTGAAACGAGATGTTTCCGATACTGTGTATTTCATTAATTAATAATTATAGGAATACTGTGTTCAGTTGGGTTCACTACACTTTAAAATGGAAGCTCACTGCAAAGAGCTCCAAAAAATCTAGCCTAATAATTCCAATTCTGGAAAACCCATTTTAGAGCAAGAAACAAAAAGAAACATGATTTATTTTAGCAACTGGATTCTATTCTAAAGACACGATTGGACATACTTCTACAAGCTGAGCCACGTACAAAATTCTGGCTTGTTTCATGCATTTTGACTTGCTAGACTAGGTATCAATAGCAGTCCTTTTCTATCGTTAAAATGTATACGACTGTGAAAACTAATAACTAGTAAAATTTTTTAAAAGCTGGAAAGGGCCAGAGGAAAAAAAAACATCTGCCCTTTTCTTAACTTCACTTTCTCTGAAAATGCTCTACCACCTCTCTGCCTCTGATGTCCTGCGGTTTCTGTCACAGCAGCACTTAATGGAGCAAACGAAAACTGTACCTGTGCAGGGATATGCATATAGGTAGGATACTGCTACACCTTCCTGCCATCTAGATACACAGGAAAAATGAAAGGATGAAGGCATTATTTACCATCCCAGTTTTTGAGATGGGATGTTCCTCAGTCATATAACAAAGTCTGTAGCAACACTGGGAACTGAACCCGAATGCTGCCATTACAAACCCTAAAGCTTTGGGGGTTTAATATACTTCTTAGGGTCATGCACTGTACCAACAACTTCTTTTGTCATCCTTCAAACACAAATTTCAGCTATTCCTCTCACTTTGAATCTCCAGCTCTGACATGCTGCCTGCAAAGGTACTCCCTTCTTCTCCACCAAGTATGACCACGGACAAATGATACTAAATGAAATTATCAATCTCCAACAGTAACTTTGATTTTCCTGGTCATTGCGAAAGTTTTGTTATTAAACTGTATTTTTTTTCTGAAAGTATTCAGTTGAAATAGGTAATTTTCATAGTAATATGCCCACAAGAGCTTGTCCATCCTACCAGGAAATACAAATTCACCTGCAAAGAAACAGCCTTCTCTTGTACTTTAGAGAAGAACACAATTTCAGTCATAAGACCTACAGGGGATGATTCTGCCCACATGCATACCTTATGGACAAGAACAAAGCTATAGGACAATAACAGGTACTCAACAGGTCCCACAAGGCTATAGAGAGTGAAATTACTTCAAGACAGACAGACCTTTTACGTATTGGGTTGGTGAGTTTTCTTTTTAAAGAAAACTGACATTAATCCTTTTGAAAGCAAATACCATCTACAAACTAGTGTAGACATAGCATCTGATTGTACTATTGCCAAAAGGTGGAAAGTTCTTGATTATGTCTTCCCCTTGGGAAATGCAAATAAATCAAAATCAAACCTGCATATCTGAAGATCTCCCAACGCCTAGATAGACATCTATTAGTCAGAAAACATCCCTGTATAATACCAGCTTTAAGTAAGTCTGTCTGCTCTGCAAATTTCAAACCTTTCATTGGATTCTGAAAATGACCTTTAAATACAGGATTACCTGTTAGATCTCCTTGTTGCATTTCAAGCTCTACATAAATTAGAACTTCAGTGCAAAATTAAAAGTACAGTGCACATACATAGTACAAGAAACAGTTTCATTAACTGTCCATCATGCAACTTGCTGTTTCAAAACAATTCTAAACATCGCACTGCATTTTGTATATTGATAATGGCAATTATTAGCATTAGTTGGTTCTTTAAAATACATGGTTGCAAATTATAAATTTTACCTTCCATGTCCTAATAAATGCCCACCAAGAAAACTGACTTATTTCATCAGGGACAAAATTAAGCAGATCTGAATAAACCATCACTGGCATTTATAAAGTGGAAAGAAAATATGGTCATGCAGATCAGGCATTTACTTAAAATTTTATTAGAATATTACTCAGAATCTTATCTCACAAATCCAGAACGGTCTTTCAGTGCACAGTGCCACTATTTGCATATAGTCTTGTTCAGAATATCTTCCTCAAATATATGTCTCAGTTACGCCGTGAAACAGACTTCCTATATGTAGCTGGACATTTATCTCTATCTCAGGTGGGCAGAACACGCTCTTCTGCCAGTCTTCGTCTATGTGGTTAGGTTAAGACTGTAGAATTAATAGTTCAGATGAAGCAATCAAATAATCAAAATCATTTGAACTTAAAATGTAATATACTGAGCAAACCAGTATTTTCTCTGTTTTTTTTTTTTTTTTTTCCTTTTTCAAGACACAGCCCTATGTTTTCTCACTGTTGAGTAATAAAGTTATGAGATTGGTGCAAAGCATCGAGGAAGAAAAAAGAAAGAAGAAAATCTAAATAGACTACCCAAACATGGGGAGGACAAAAACATGTGGGTAGAGAGCAAAAGGCGAATCTCTGCAGCTAGTTTCCTTTGCCAGCAGGTTTTGTTTTGTTTAATGTACTGAAATTCTCTGATAATGCATAAAATCTTGCTATTAGACACAGTTAAAGTTTTATCTTGTCTATACATAGTACAAAAAGCTTGGAGATGTTCTCTCCTTATAAAACAACTTTCCAATCTTCCTGCATAAAAGTTAAATTGGGAGATTTATCTATTTTTCATTATAGAAAAGACTATGGGACACTAGAGTTCTTATTTTATTTAGAGTTAACCAGTAAAAATACCTATATAAAAAGCTGACCTTCAAAACTTATCATAATCTCAAACCATTAAAAAAAAAATATTTCTGTTACAAATTCAACAATCCACTGAATAAATCAAAATAGAAACAAAGCATCTTGCATGCACATCCAGTACCCCGCCTGTCTCCAAGCACTGCTGGATGAGTAGTGTCTGCAACACATGCAGGAGAAAATCAGTTTGGCACCTACTGCACAAAAATGGCACAGCAGGTTCCCCTTTCTTATCTATAGGCCAGGGAGTACAATTCAATTAATTAATCAGTGTTCAGTGAACGGCATCATTAAAAAAGTAAAGGGTTATTTCTTTCGGGGCATTGCTTTTTTTAAAAAAATTGAATTCATTGTCTACAATAAGATTTGACAGATCAGTTTGGTATTTTGCACAGGACAAATTCCAAAAGTACACTGGTTGGTGTGCACTACACTTTCTGCTCTAGGGTAAAACAGAGCTTTCCAAGTTAAAAAAGAAAACACTAATAGGTTGAACCAACCATTTGAGTCCCTGCTCCTGGAATCACTTTTGGTTTTGTATTTTCTGAGCTGTCAAGATGGCATACAAGTAAAAGAGTAGAAGCTCTCGAAGAGCTGGTCCATTTGCAGCACATTTGCTGCACAGCCTGGTCCATTTGCAGCACAGCCAGAACGTGCCAAAAGATTTAACTGGACTGACTCATCATTTGAATAATGATCTCATCTGAACTGAAGCCGTGAAAACACCAAGTGACTTGAGATGACATCACTGCTGTTGCAAAATCTAGATTCTTTTGTAGCTCTCCTAGAAAGAGGGCTTTGTTGGAAGACAGAGGTGAGAGACTTTTAAAGTAGATGCTCACAGGGTTACGCCCAGAGGCTGCCTGGTACCCATGTGCAGCTAGGTCAGAGCTGCCGGCAGCGATGCAGCAGCCTCTCGGAAGCAGGATGTCCTCTCCCAGCTGCAATTTGTGCCCTGTGCCTTACTGGTTCTGCCCTTGTAGGGCTGAGATCCATCTCCATTGCTCACCTTCGTATTTGGAAAAACTTACCATGTACCAGGCTTTGGTAGTGGAGCTGTCTGGGCTCATTGCTGGTGGCATCTGCACTGCTGGTGATGCCTGTGTTGTTCCTGAGTGTTTTTACAGCAATATTTTAAGATGCCACTTGAGCAGCTCTGGAAAGAGCACTAGAAAACAGCTTATCTTTTACCAAAATTCACAGGCTTATCTCCTCTGGACTGGAAGAGACCTACAAAGATTGCTGCAGGAGATGAACAACAATTGTGCTCCTCTGTGTTCAAGGTGCGTGTCACTGACTACGAAAACACTCACATTTGCTTACTGCACATGTTTTTCCCAAAAAAAGAAAGAACAACTTTGTTCTTTTTTAATACAATCAGTATCTGCTATCCTATTCAGGGCAGGGAACATAAAAGGCAGAAGATATTAGATGGAGAAGTCATCCTTGTTTTTCTCAGTGTGGTGCTGCTGAACAGTTATTTTTCAATGGTTTCAAAACCAAGCTTAGGGTAAATCTTGCCTTCTAAGCAATTTTCTTATTTGCTCATCACGATCATAAGAGCATGACTCTGAAGTGTGAGGTAAGACTTCTATGAGTCCCAGCAGCTGTACTGAGCTCTTGAATGTTACATATAGCTACAAAAGAAGAACACCAGTATTCACTTCAGGGGGGCTAGCATAAAGTTACCAGAAAAACTCTAACGCATTTTGAGGAGTCTGAGAAGAGTCTGTGTACCTCGGACACCCCCTGTATCTTGTCTCCCGACTGCAGGTTGAAATAAGAAATGGCAGCAACTGTGTGGCAACATTGCACTCAGTTGCCATATGCTGAAGCCAAATACTGCTTCGCAGCATGTGCGCAGCCCTGATTCTCTTTGTTATTCCATGGACACGGTCTTGGACCCATGAGGGCTTAAAAGCAGTTGAAAATGCAATGAAATATGGTGCAGGAAGAACAAGAATGCCTATAGCTCCTTTCCCTAAATGTGGAAAAACTTCTGTGTACTAGGTTTTGATTTCTTTATGAGCTGTTACAGTAAGATTGTATAAAAAGGTACTTGGCAAGTAGGTTGGTTTGTAGAGAAAAACCCAAACAAACATGACAGGTTTGGTTAGATTAGGCGTGTGTGCCTGACATGTAAAAGTAACATGCTGGTCACAGTTATACCTAGTGAAACAATCCTCTCCCTTGTTTTCAAACCCATATTTATGTTTAATTTTTTTTTTTTTTTTACAGGAAACTATAAAAAGAAACAATAAGCAGAAAGTTCTTAAACCACAAGCAAATGCAAGGAAGAGATAAGGTGAAATACTAAAAATAAATCTGCAGCAGTTGTGAGTTGGTGAGGAAGGAAAGTAACAGTAAAACATCCATGTCTTTATGCAAATATGCTTAAAAAGAAAATAAAGAAATAGGAATCAGCTGGTGAGAGGAAGAGCGTGGTAGAACAAAGCACGCGATAGGAATGCAAACACTGGCTGTTACAATAACCTGCGCAGGAAAGCTGCGTGCCTCAGAGAAGGTCAATACACTAGTACCATGCTCAATGAAAGCGTGCCAAAATATGAAGAGGAACAGCAGAAACCACGGACATTCAGTTGCACCTGTTCATGCTCCAAGCACCTGGCTGCTGAGGGGCAGCTCAGAAAGCCCGTGCCGTTCTCCAGGGAAAGAAACCCAGCAGGGCAGCTCAGCCGCACCACCGCTTCTTGACAGCGCTGGAGAAACACAAGGTCTGCCTGACCTGGGGCAGGTTTGACTCGAGAAGGTGGCCTCACTCCAGGTGCCTCTGAGCTGCAGATGCTTCATACCACTCACCAGTACAAAAAATGACATAACCAGAAGTCTCATAATACAAATGTGAAATGATGACCTAGGAAATGTGATACTGGATTTTGTAAGAAGCTGTAGAAGAATGGCAGATAATTGAAACATGTGCAAAGGAATGGTCAGTGGTGGCTTAACCTTTGAAAACTCTTGGGGAATTTATAAAAAGAAGTTTAATACAGAAGATTGGAATTTATCAAACATAGCAGTAACCTTTCAACATTGAAGAATGTAGTGCTGGGGGGAATAAAATAATCAACCCAGTCTCAACTAAGACCAAGAAACAGGACACCTATGAACTCCTGTAAGCAATTCCCTTAAGACCATGAAGAATATGAAATTATGAAAATAAGTCTAACCTTTCTGTGGTGTGTTCCTTTAGAATGACAGAAAAGCCAAAGCTTAAACTATTATTTCTTTGGGAGGAAAAGATCAAGAAGGGTCTTGGGACAAGCAGGCGGTTACCCCTCCTTAGCAATTTAAACTATATTTTGTCTCCTGAAAATACTAGGAAGACATGCACAGAAGAATGCTGCTGAGTTAGGCTAAAACTGGATGCTCCTCTTTATCAGATCCCTATCAACCCAGTTTCCTAAGGGTAGGCTACCACTGAAACTCATAACCGAGGAAGCAAAGCATTCAAGAGTTCAGTACAGCTACTAGGACTCAGAAGTTTTACATCACACTTCAGAGTCATGCCCTTATGATCATGATGAGCAAATATGAGTATTGTTTAGAAGGCAGGAATTATCCTAAGCTTGGTTTTGAAACCATTGAAAAATAACTGTTCAGCAGCACCATACCGAGGCAAACAAGGATGACTTGTCCATTTTCTCTTCTGCTTTCTGAGACAGCAGAGAAAAAAACATTCGTTTAGTTTTGTCAGTACTGTACTTCTGTGGCAGTTAATCACTCAAGAACAAGCAATGCCTTTGTAAGACAAATGAGGCATGGAAACAATTAACACAGAAAACCTCTATTTGCCTTTTCTCCCATCCAGCCTTGGTAGACATAAATTGCATTTGCATCAATAGTGGAAAACAGGGTATACTGCGGCACTTCCACTACTGCACCTTTCTTAAAAGCACCTATGCTGATTTTAAAGCTATACTATCAACTCAGTTGATTAACTATGGTAGCATATAAAGAAGATATCTTTTTTTAAAAAAATTATATTTAACTTGATTAAATTAAGCATTTGCATAGAGCAGATTTTTAAGTCTGACAATACTACTACATGTACATCTAAATTAATTCAAAGTCATTCTCCACCACAGTGTCTCAGAGAGGTGAGTGTTATTCCATTACTGATAAACTGTTACGTATGCTGTCAAACAGATGCACCATAAAAAACAGACAGAGATAAGAGAGAACACGCCCCCACCCACTTTTTTCCCTCTGTAATGAAAGAAAGAAACTGAAGCCTATTTGACTCCAACAACAAAATCCAGGCAATGCTCACTGGGGAGGAGTGATGGGGGTGTGTGTTTTGTTTTCTTTTACTTTGAAAAGATTTGCTAGATATATTCTGCAGTAACTTGTCATGCATAATATTATTTAGCTCCTTGTTAAATAAAATTGTGCCTTAAAGCACCAAACAAATACAGACTGTGACACTGATCTTTCAATTGGTAAAATGCTTTCATGTACCCACCAGAATATTAAGACACAAATCCCTCTGGTTAGTGACATTGTTTGAATCTGATTGCCAGAAGAAACTAATACACAACATCAAGGCTGTAGATGTGTCGGAAACCTCAACTACAGCAAAACTTTTGAAACAGTAAATATGTTTGCACACATGTTTTTGTTTTCCCTCAGCAGAAGGATTTCATAGGATATACTTAGAAATGCTCAGTATCATTTAAAAATTCTAACTTCATCACCAACAGTTTATGAATTCATTATTTCCATAAGGCTTGCCTTGCTATTTGATCACAGGAATACGAGCTTCTTTTGAGCGTTACGACTGTAATCTTAGAAACAAAACAACAAACTGACTCAGTTACTATGTTTTCACTTAGATCGGCTGGTATTCAGGAAGTGAGACTCTAATTACTAATCATTGCAGAGAGCCCTTGAAATGATGACTGACCTTTTAAAAGTTCAGAAGAATAAACATGTATCGTGAAATCCCTGGGAAACAGCTTCTTAAAGAAAACAGGTAATGGAGAAACTTAGTTGAGGGTGAATGTATCACTGCATGTCTGTCACATCCTGACTTCAATGTTTTGGCCACAAGAAGGCTGAGTGCCAGCCCTCTCAAAAAAACAGGGACGCTTGTTTTTCCTTTTCACAATTAAAACCGATGTTACATTATGTTTACATTGCCCATACATGCTCTAACATTAGAAGACCACCTATATCAAAAAATTCCTGTGCTGTGTTGCAACACTGTGAGCTGAGGCACCGTTAACACCAAGTCCACCAAGCAGCTATCAGAAGGTACAAACAATTAGGGGTTTTCCAAGACTGCATTTCAAAAAAACCCAACACATCAGAAAAGACAATGAAAAAAATACAGTAAGCTAAAACTGATTAAATCAAAGGTAACCTTTACAACCTCTCACTGTAAGGCAGATGTATCTTAAGTAGAAGAATTCGAGAGGCATCTCATTGAAGTAAGTAATTGGGCCTGCCTATGGGAATTAGATATCATAAACACAATGAACTTATGAACTTGAAGGCTTTGTATGTATCCAGGACTATGAATTAACTGATATCAATGAGATTAAATATGGAAAAGTGCAGTAATACAATACTGATGCACTTTGGAATGTTGCTTTCTCAGCCAGAAATGGTACTCAAGAAGCACGTAATATTTTGCTGGATCTCAAAAAAGTATCAATTTGCTCAGATGACCAGAAAATTAGACAGACAGAGAGATCTGGAATGTTTCTGGTAAAGGGAAAAATAAAAGGGGGGGCAGTGATAGGGGTGGTGAAGGGACCAGAAGGAGCCCTACTTCAAAACTGTCCCATTCTCCTCTTCTCAGATAGAAGGAGGAGATGAATGAAGTTTTGGTTTTATATTTAAAAAAAAATAATTGAAGCATCAAGGAATCTGGAAATAGAAGTAACACAGAGCACTACTGAGTTATTTCTTGAAAATACAACATAAAATACTATGAAATAAATAAATAAATAAAAAAAACAACAAAAAAACCCAACAAAAAACCCAAAACACTCAACGAGGGCAAGTAGCAAGAAAGAGAAGTCAAGTCTATAAACACAGAGTGAAGAACACAGAGCAGCATTACAGAAAAGGATCCATCTCTAAAACGGGTCACAACTGAGTAGAAGTCAAAAGTATGACAAGATGACAAAAGCAAAATGAAAAACTTGTACTTCAAGGATGTGCTGGCACTCTTCAGAGGACACAGAAGGAAGTGATTTCACACACTTTAAATGCATCTAGCTTTTTGCTTTACACTTTAGCAGAAGATGTAGACAAGAGATTAGACTACAGCAACAAGAATGGCCAGAGATCTTAAAAATGTATCATACCACAGTAGATCCAAGGAGCCCTAACTCATATGAAAGAGTAGGTCTATAGAATAGTATTAACTAAGGTAAATAATATAACTAGGTTCCTAGAAAGGGCGTTCACAAGCAGTGCATCAGCCCTTAATAGATGGATGTTTTATCCAACAAACAATTTTGTCCTTAAGGATGAGACACAAGCTAATTAGCATACTTGTAAAAACAACTGCATTGTTTAATAGAGCCATAAGAAAATAGAATGGAACAGAAATAATCCTGTGTGGGGTTAACATTCAAAAATCTGCATACGGACTTTCTCTACCTTTATCCCAGTTTCAAGTTTCAGCAAGGGCTACAAAGGCAGCTGTGGCTGGGGTAAGCTTGCATGGCTGGACAGAAGCGCAGTAAGAATTTCAGGGTGATCTGAAAAGAGTTTTCTTTCATGGTGCAATCAGTCAGACTTGAGAATCATGCCCTTCACATGGCTAGTTTAAAAACTGCAGGACAATAAATCAACCAAATCAAAACAGGACATGCAGGGCAGTCACTGTGTTTCTAGAACACCTCCACTGGATGCAGACACAAGACACCCATGGGGTTTTGCAGTAACTTTCAGCCCAGGAGATGCACATGCTCAAACTGGTTCAGAACTAACTATAAAACTGAATCCCATAACAAAGTCTGCTGCGTGGCTTCGTGGTGGCTGCAGGAACCCACGAGAAAAGCTTTGTACACCATCACAACCCAAGGATATTCCCTCAAGCTTTAGTTATGCCAGCATAGAGCTCGCACCTGGTAATAGCTAGGGCTGCAGAAAGTAACTAAGCAAGTATTAAGAATAAAGTTCAACTGATACAGTTGCTTTTTGGAGAATTTCAAGTTGGGTAAGGGCTTCCCTTCACAGGAAAAGGGAATGAAATTTGTTGCAGTTCAGCCTAAAACTCCTGCACACGTTCCATTTATCCACCAAAATGTAAGTTCTGCTTTAGTACAGAGACTGTTCAACACTTTCCACTCTTAAAACACATTTTCATTGCTTACAACTTTGCCAAAATAGCAGTTTGGGCTGAAACTTTCCACACCAGATGCCTGCCTGAGGCTGAATTTTCTTGCACAAGTTTCAGCCAAACGGTTCAGATGTTTTAGAAAATGAAGCTACATTTTTCAGCATTAAAAGCTTTTGGTGACCTTTTCTTCAAAAAGGAAAGACATTCCTGACAGACTTCAAATGCCTGTTAGCTTGATAGAGAAGTAAGATTTGTAATAGGGAACAAAATCTTCTATCAGCTGCTATGTGACATTAAGGGGTGCACATCTACCCTCTTTTGGCAGTTGCAAGCCTTTCCTAAGTTTGCCGAGTGGCTCAAACCTCCACAGACTGCACCCTCACTTTGCACACCTTTCCCTTAAGCTGGAGTCCTGACCAGAACAGCAGAGCAGAGTCACCATCCCCAGGGGACAACATGTGATTTCAATCAGCTGTGCACCAAGAAGGACCAGAGCTGGAATCAGAGCTGAAGACAGGGCGTGCTTTTCTCTCTCCTGCCAGTGACTGGGCTATGCAGATGGCCAGGCTGGGGGGCTGCTCTGGAAGGACACAGTGAAAGAGCTTTAAAAACTAAACCCAGAAAAACAACCCACCAAACAAACACACACAAACAATAACAACAGCCACGCCATGGCTGGAGACTGGGTGGGCTGACGGAATGAAATGAGTTGGAAGAATACGGAGAATCTGGATCAGGGAGACAGGACACGCTGCTGAAGAAACAGGCAGGGTCTGTCCTGGGGAAGCCCAACCAGCTTACCCAGGGAGAACAACTGGGCGTTAACGATGAGAGATGAAAAACACCTAAAAGTGTACAGAATTCATTTTGTGCAAGCGACGTCAAATCCAGCATTTCCTTACCTTGTAGAACTCCGCATGGCAGCTTTCTTAAAGGTCCCTCATTCAGCATCTGCAATGCTACTTTAAAATGTCCACGCACTATTGCAAAGAGTAAAGTTAGATGCTATAGCTGAGCCAGCCTAGCAGGGAATCCTTGGAGGCTAAACCTGACCTTTTCCTTCCTGTTCCCAGGTACATTTTCCTTCTGCTTCCCTTGACCATTCTGGTGACCACTAGATCCCTACACTGAATCCACCAACCCAGCAAAAAGCTAACCCAGGAAAGAAGGGTCTAGTTGGGGGTGTCCCTGCTGACTGTGGGGAGGTCAGACTAGATGACCTTTGGAGGTCCCTTCTGGCCTGGACCATTCTATGACTCTATGATAGAAAAGCCAGGAAGCAACTACACGGGCATCTTCTCAGGGAGCAAGTTGAACTTGCTCCCACTGAAGATGAGAAGCACCCCAGCTGGCAGTAGGAAGGGGTCAGGACCACACAACAGGGGGTGGGGAGAAGAGCAAGACCCTCCCCTTCTTTTCAGATAATAGCATCACAAGCTGAAGGATATTTATTACAAAAATTATAGCATGACATATCAAAGCTTTAGAAGCAAGAATGCTGTTGGCTTACCTAAAGCTAAGCCCTTATCTTTGTTTATAGACAAGCAATGATTCAGGAACAATTGCTTAAACCTCCCCACCGATCAGGGCCCCTAGAAACAGAAGCTTCTTCTAGAAAACATGAAAAAACTATTGATATTTCTTTGTTCACAGTCACAACTCCAGAGTCACGCGCTGAAATTATTTCACTACAGCAATGTTTCAGTGACTCACTGGCTGGTGTGCAGTATATTCCCCACTAAGAACTCAACTTTATTGTTTATCTCATATCTGTGCTGTTTAAAAACAATATAGTTTTATTTAGTCTCTCTTATTTTTCTGTAGTTCAGTCACACTGGTCCAATTGTACCCAGTGGGCACCCCGCCCACCTCAAGATTAAAACCAGAAAAATAATCCTTCTGTTTTCATTAAGAAGTTCTTCCCCCTTTACCCATGTTTCAACTGAACTCGTATTCAGACACTACACTCCAGACAAAGTTTTGAAGAGTTTTCTTTCTACCAATTTTTCCTAAACAGCCTGCTGACCCCACCCCAGCCCCTGACAATTCTTGCAAAAATATGCATTTTAACCCATCTCAAAGAAAGGGGTATGTGATCTAGCTCCCAGCTGTAATGCTTGTGTTTGAAAATTACAGCAGCATGGTGGTCAGAGAAGAAGCGCCTCTGGTTACAGACAAAACAACCCAGACTTTGTTTGGCTTTGACACTGAGCAGGAGGTCTGCTCTGACCAGAACCAGCAGCTCTGGTGCTGGCACACCAGAAGCCTCGTGGCCTCACCAGCCCCAATACACTCATTGGGGAACACTGCTTCTGGGTAAGACCCCCCCTAAAGCTTCAGAGAGACCTGGGGAGGGAAGATTCCCCCATGCCACAGGCTCAGTGCAAGGGTGCTAATTGTAAACGTGAGGCTACTGACCATCCTGGAGCATGCAGAAAGACATGCACTGTTTAGCTTCCCAAATGGTTCCCTGCAGTTCAATCCTTATTCCACAGACATACAGAGCTGGCTGTGGCCTTTTCCCCCTTCACGATCCTCCTGGACAGAGCTGGGTCTGAATCACAGATCTGCAGCACGAAGTGTCCTGGAGCAGGGAAGAGATAGCCACACCACTCTCCAGCTACAGACTAGCACCATTCATCACACCAGCTGACAGATCAGACTTGTGCGCTGGGGAAAAAGGAAAAGCAACAAAAAACCACCACACACTGAGAGATCTGCAGCAAGAATGAAAGATTCTTGCATCACATTCTTCTTCTTATGCTGCATTCAGGGCCTTTTTGGCACAAATTCTCTTCCTGACCTCATGTACTATGACTATCCTCCAAGTCCTGTCTCAAAGCTCATTTCCTCAAGGGAACTCAACAGTAGAAATTGCAGCTACACGTGCATATTTGAAAAAACTAAATATGCACAGACTGTCCAAGCAAGCTCTCAAAGAATGAGCTTCCAGTTGGTTTAGTCACTCAGTTACAACAATCTACTTTGTTTCAGCCTGTTGTTCTTATCTTCAAGACGTTAATTTTATTGCAGGATGCTTTCTAGAGGCAGAGCACTGTTGAAATCAGAACATCAGACACTAAATCCTGACATGGGATTAATGAGAGAAGGCCTCTGTTGGAGGCTTCTCTGGGCTCTAGGAAGGTAAAATATACTTGACAGCCTCCATCTCTTTCTAGACTGTCAAGTGTTAAGAGCTTTTATTACTACATACATAATTGCAAATGTCTTTACTCTCAATCACGTGAGCTGTGTATACTAATCCTAAATGCAAAATATGTCCTCTCAGAGTTTTAAACAATCAATGTGAACACCTACATCTGAAAGTCCCAATGGCAATCAATATGTAATTAAAAAAATTAATAAATATTGCCAGTGTATATCATAAACAAAAACAGAGTATGTCTGTAATTATCTATAAGTGCATACAGTAAAGAAAGTAGCAAGAGTCAGCTTCAAAATAATAAAGGCATTAGTAAATCTTTTAAAAAAATAAATCACCTTTTCCTTTTTCCCTTCAGGAAGAGCTGATACTAACTGAAGTAATTTGGTTTTTAGATAACAGACAGGAAAGAATTTCTCTGAGAGAGATGAAAGGATTTAGGTAACACTGTATATACAATTAGAATTCCCAAATGTTTGCATCACTGGCAGTTCCTGCGGGTGCTGGGGGAAAGATTAAGCTTGATTAAATTGCAGATTTTGCAAGTTTATTTACGGACTCGGCTGTGAAACTGAGAATAAAAATCTATTTGAAACAAAGCTATTATCTATTAATCTGTTGGTAAAATATCTGGAGTCAGTTTCCCGATTTTTTCCAATATAAAACCCATTGTTTTAATGTGAACTGAGAAATAAATAACGTCTAGTGAAAGTGTTAGATGGTGAAGTGAAGGGACAGGCAAAATTCTTTCAGTCCAAGAGTCTGAAGTAGAGATTTCACTGCCCATTTGGCCAAAACACCCCTGTGTCACATGGCTCTAATTCATGTAATGACCTATTCAGGCTCAACCACCATTTATTTTCAGCACTAATTACTTATTAGCACATGCATTTTGTCATCACAAGATTTTGCTAACATGGAAATATTTCCTGGGTAACTTGGAAGCCCTACTGTCTTTTAAGCCAGATGCCCAGAAGGTTGACTGAAAAATTGATACCCTAAGAAATTAAACCCCTAACAATGTATTTCAGCAAAGAAACTGGAGGTCAGAGAGAGAAGGACATAGAAATTCAGCAGAACATTCCTTACAGTCTGCCCAGGACCATCAGACAACCAGCTGTATTCCTATTTTCATAGGAGCTGAAGTACTCCTTACTGACAAAGTAGGTTTCAACTGTAATCTAACAACACTGAATACAGACTTGAAAGATGTGTAAGAGTTTACTCTCAATTCCAGCAGAGGCAGGATTTAACCTGTTCAACCCACTTCTCAGAATAGTTTATAGGGAGGAGCATATTCAAGAATTTTTAAATTTCAAGGCTGTAAGAGAAAATCTGATGCGGACTTGGGTTTGACCCCCTCATTGCACCATGCCCCTGAGATTAAAAAGTTGCTTCTGTTCCTAGAAGATTTCAGACACTCCAAAAGCAAGCATTTATTTTCAGGAAGTTTGATTTGGAGGCATTAAAAAAGATTGTCAAATTAACTCAAAATGTAGCTAAAAGAAAGGTTGCAGCTTTTGCTGCTAACTTGGCAAGTGAGAACAACAAAAGCCCCAAAACAATTAAAATTGCAAGTCAGAGCATGAAATATTCCAGCCTTTGATATTTTTTTTTTGCATTGTCTCAGTTTCTCTAGGCTTTTAAAATGCCATAATTTACCTCTGTGCCAGAGAAGTTGCCTTTCCAACTTGCAATTCTAAGTGCTTGTTTATGTGAAATACATTGCTGCGTTAGCCTTCACCTCTCAGGTCTAATCATAAAGCATACTGCCAGGCCGATTTCATAAGAGCTTTTAGTACTGATTTAGCCACAGAGATTAAAAAAAGAATGCTGAAATGGGAAAAAACATAATTATTGATGGAACATTCTCCTACTTAAGCCATGTGTTAAGAAGTCTTCTAAAACAAATCCTGTCCCAGTCACCCAGGCAAAAGACAGAAGTCAGCCCTTTAGGGCCTTTCCCAGTGTAACACACGCTGACAAATCAAACTTGCAAAAAACCTTGACAGCAATGAACGGGTTTTGCAGGGTAGAGCTAACAGGCAAGAAGTGATCTCTGTAAATAGCGTATGACAACACAGGAAGTGCTCTGAAGTGGGTTAAGCAGCCATTTGAGGACGAAAGTCCCAGGTTAATAGGTTAGCCCAAAGTGAGTAAGATCCTATGTGAAAGTGAAGCTTTAACAGTATATTTGGGGTATTTTCTCAGCCATTCACCTCGTTCTCCTTAACAGAGGCCTCTGGCAGTAACAGGAAAAGTACAACAGCTTTCCTTGCTTGCTTTTTTGTAATGCCAACATCATTCACATAACAGCCTAAAAGAATATGCTTCTTTTTTAATTCTCCTTACTTACATAATAAGCATACAAATGTGCCTGGGTTTTGTGTCTATAGTAATGAATCTCTCTTTTGCAGGATTAAAGATTATAGTGAACTACTTAAAAAAAAAGAAAACAACCCACAGAAAACCCTTCTGAGAGAACTTTTCTTGCTATGAAGAGGCCTTGCAAGTTGAATTTCAATGCTTCCAACATCCGCATTCCAAAAAACACCATTCACAAAGCTGAAAACAACCCATTATTCTTTGACAGCAGCCATCAGCTAGTCCTGACAAACATTTGAGACAAATTTGAAAAGAATATTCAAAATATACCCAATTCAGTCAAGTTACTGCACTGCTTGCAAACTTTCATTAGAACCTATAGGTCTATCTCTCTAATCCCACAGAGTTAAAAGAAAGTGATATACGAAAAATATGTACAGTAGTTTTAATAAAATTTACTCTCTAGTATAGTAAATTGTATTCAGTTATTAGATGTGTTATTTTTAATGTGAAATGAAAATAATCTTTTAATGGCCTTTGTAGTTTAACATAAATTCCCTTCTTTGTTGTTAGCTGTCCTTCTAAAAAATAAAAATAAAAAATGAGCTTCTTAGGTGTGGGTTGAATTGATTTTCCTATTCTGCTTCATTGCAATTTTAATCTATACTTTTCAATTTCTGTCTAAATAGCTTCTTTCTGTAGAGTTATAATATTCGTGAAAGAGTAAAAGAGGAATACTTCTATTTATCTTCCCCTCTCCTGTCACTCATCTCTCTCCCACAAAGTGCAATCTACAGGCTCTTCATTTATGAATCTTGTTGGTATTATCCTAAGAGCAAGGGAAAACTCTTTCCATCTGTTAAGACTATCTTTTGGCAAGTCAAAGACTTTTCCTTATGCTAAAAGCTGCTGCCTGAAGTCAGATTTCTCTTTCAAGTAGGAAGGATGCAAGGTTAATTTAAATTTTCCTTATGCTGTTTTGCAAGTTCTTGAAAATTGTATTTAAAGCCAAAGAGTGAGTTCTGAGAATAGGAAGAACTTCAACATGGTCATCAAAACTTTAAATTGCCTCCTTCAATAACCAGGATGAGAACATTTTAACAGATAAAGAAAGCAGAAGAATGAAGGTCCAGTTCACAGATACTTAAAAAACAGACTATACAACATAGAATTCTGTAGGGGTGTATTTGACCTTGTTCTACCAGTATAGTCATAATATGGTCAATGCACCACAATAGCAGCAAGACAAGTAGTTAACATTTTGCCAGTGGATGCTCTTAGCACTTTGTCGCATAGATACTCAACCTATCTGCCTATCAAAACATCTCTGTAACATACCCTTAGGAAGAACAAATTTCCACTGCAAGATCTCCTATCTCAAAAAGATCCTGCACTGAGCTTTAGAAAACCTGTGAAAAACATTTTTCAATCTCTAAGCAAAGGTGTTGGTTCTTTGTAATCCTATACCTTCTACTCCAAAGAAAAGCTCTGCTGCTGATCTTTTGCAAAACTCATCACATGAGTGATGTCAGGCTGGAGCAATTGCAGAAGCTCACACCATCTGAAGATGGAAGAATGGTGAAAACAGAAAGCTTGCAAGTCGGTGCAATAATGAAACATAAAGACATCAATAGCTCATGTATATATGAGATGTAACCACCCAACTTCACAAAAAAGATTTTCAATCTGTTTTTTTAAAAAAAGATAATCATTATGATTCCATGTTTGGGAACTACAATCTCACAGAATAATGCTCTGCATAATCGTTTTTCTTCCGCACAAATATTTACATTGTATTAGTGGAAGAGTAACTCATACTTTTCCCTCCCTGGATTATAGCATCACCACCAAGTTACACAAGAAGTCATGGCTAACTGGAAACAGCTGCTAAGCCACTTGTATCTCTGTTGCTTTGTAATACCCACTAATAACTCAGAAGGATCATATCTTACATCTGCTTTTCTTCTCTTCTACATCAAAGTCTTAACAGATAGCTTGTAAGTGAAGTTGTCATAGAAGCTAGGTCTCCAGGAGAGGCACAGAAAGCCATCCTGTGGTTGCTGCAGATGTTCCTCTCTGTACGTTTACTAATAGCTGCCTGCTGAGTTTTAACATTCTTGGAGCCACAGTTTCCAGATGTCTCTTCCAAAATTAATACAAACAACCAGGAAGTTTACAAAAGTGAGATGATCTAAAAATTTCTCTTTCCTTACAATTTTTTCCCTGCCACCTCTGATATCCGTAGAGGAATTGTACACAACACCATGGATTCGCTGCCCTAACACTAACAAACACAACAACAGCATACCCCATAAAAGTGTTGCCAAAGACCTTGTATCATTAATCACCACTTTCTTGTAGCAGAGAGAGCCCTTCATGCTCACCAGCAGCAGTCAAACCACCGGGCTGCACTGCCTCCTCCTAGGGCCAAGCGTTCTGCTCATATGTATCCGCATGCCAAAATGGAGAGCTAAGGCTGACATTAATGCCCATCACCTCAGAGACAATATCCGTAAGTCTGACAGCACAAAATCAGGTACAGAACTCAACACAGTAAAATTTAATGATAATTTACCGCGCCGTAGACTTGACCAACATTTTTCCGACCATCCAATCCTACACTACCCTCGAGCAAAGGCATCTCCTTTATCTTCCAAAGAAGTCCTTTGAACACAGGAGAGAAACTAAGATATATTATTCACATATCCAAACTTTCAAATCATGTTTTATTATAAAATGAAACCCTGCCAAGTCCCTTTATCAAATTCATCAAATATTTTCCCCGTTTCTCTGGAAGAATGAATGCAGCCACCCTATTATTTAAAAAAATAAAATCAAACAAAACAGATTGTACTGAGGAACACAGCTTCAGTGATTACTGTATTTTATTCAGGGACTCAAATTACTTCCAGCCAGCAACCCACAACAATGGCCTCTGAGTATGCATACAGGCATTTATTTTTCAGTGACAATTTTATGAAGATGTACACACACAAAACAGGTCTCATGCAGGCAGTATTTACAGCCTCCCTTGCCTCCTGCCAGAAATTTTTCTTCTTCTTTAAACAAAGAACTACAGCTTTTCCTAATGGAATGAACATTTCTAAAGCCCCGGAAATCTAGCTGCAATTAGGCAATATAAATCAAACCACTGTAATGAAGCACACAGATGACCCAGCTTAACCAACATAGCGGGAAGGTTTTTTTGGAAGTATTTCTAGCAATTTTTAGCATTAGCATACAGTATATTTTTGTCTGTCAGGCAGCTATTCTCCCTTTCTGAAAAAAAAAAAAAAAAAAAAAAAAAGGAAACCAACTGAAAAATATGCAAAATAAAACAAAACAAAAAGCCACCTTATGCAGTACAGCTAAAAGCCATAGTCTGTACGGGAAACAGAAATCATTCAAACTTTCCTCCAAGAGCCAGCATCACAAGAGTTAAGAATAATCACTTCAAACATAGACAAGACTTCCAAGATCTTGACCTAATATCAGTGAACAAGGGCACAACTCAGAGCTTTCAAATGAAAGCCAGCTACTTCCCTCTTGGCTGTTTTAGAGCAAACAAATCTGACTCTTGTTTGCACCAGCAATTCTATTCTTGTTAAAGTCTGTGGTACACACCTATGAAAAATACCGATTTTATGAACTTTCAGGTTTTAAGAAAGTTCATGGAAAATTCATCATCAGCTTGATATCAGCCAGCGTCAGCTGGTAAAAGGCAAGTTGAAACAATTGCAAACTATTCTGGAGAATGCTTGACACAAGTTAAAAAGAGATTTGATGAAAGCACATTTCAAAATAGTGTTGGCTCAATATCCTTTTCCAAACAAGCATCATGTACTTGTTATTGACCAACATTTAAAGGGTTGCTATAGGAGCTTGTCCATCAGCCTCCCATCTGCTCAGCACCTCTCTATTCTCCTTCCCATTTTGAGCTAAAAGTCATCTTTAAAATGTGAGGGTGATAGCAGTAAGACTTAAAACCTGAGACAACAGACTCTGCCAAGAATTACTGTTTTTTATTAAACCTGGGATGAGATTAATTAACAACAAAGCAATCATTCACTTTCAGGAAGAACCTCTCTTAACTTACAGATGAAGCTTCACTATCCCCTCTCCAGTCCTACACCACCACAGAATAAAAGTTGTTACTCTTACTAATGTCACAATAGTATATCTTTTTAGAGAAAGACTTACATATTGTCCCTTAGACCTAAAATTAATGTTTGAGTACTAATTATTTTTTGTAACATGTAAATGTGAGCTTACAACAGAACAACAAAGAACCGCATGAAGCAGCTCTGCATTTCAAACGTGGCAGCTATGGGTAAACAAAATACTGTGCTAGAATCCTGTACTGTCAGGAGCTACATAATTTATAGTTTCTACAACACTGCAAACTCCAGAGAATATTCCTACCATGGCTGAAAAGAACCAGAAGTTAAGCAACACTGAATGCTTTTCTCTGAATACCGCTGCAGGAAGGCTTTCCACTCAGCAAAGAAAAGGCTGGAATCTGCTCCTGATTCAGTAGTATTCAATATGCTGCACACAACTTCCAAAACGTCTGTGTGATTTAGAGTCCCAAGTTGTTTTGTGGGGTTTTTTCTCTTCTGTAAAACCATAGTTCCCCTTAGCCTTTTGTACTTTAGAAAGGACAAGTCACCTACCAAGGATTGCTCTGGACTAAAAGCTGAGCTCACCCTTCAGTCAAAGGGGTGCAAATCAACATACTTTTTCAAAGGAGCAAGCAGGCAATTCTGCACAACTATAGCTAACAGTAGTATTGGATAACACTAATGCTAACATTTGAAAATTAAAGATGATGATAATGATCTGGGACAATGCCTCATATTTTGTTAAAATTATAAAGGCAGTATGTTAATCAGCATAGCTGCCATCAACCCGTATTGTGCAACTGTAAGCCATCATGCACAAGTCAGCAAAATGCTTTAGCAACTGGAAAACTCAGTCTAGACCTTTATCAAAAGAGGATCAGAATAATAAGATCACAAAGACTTGTGCATGCATTTAATTAAAATAATATGTTCTTTACTACAGTATGTACTTCATCACACTTCAGCAAACATTGAACAAACTCCATTCCATCTCTGTTTAAATAACATTTCCATGGCAAATACATCTACTCCGTTATCATAAATTTAGATCAAATGATAAACATTTTACTCAACAAACTTTGTTCTAGACTATGCCATAGAAACATCAGACTGTTAAGGCTTTTAGAGATAGATTTGAGTCTGACTAGCTCTTTTTCTTCTTCCTCAAATCACAGAATTTAAACAATTGAAGTTGTAAACTGTAAACTACCCAAAACTATTTAGAAATTAAAAAGCAAGAGAACTGGAGCAGTTCACAATTCAACAGAATTTTCCATCTAAGTGCACTTATGTCCCAAAGAAGAACACTGCTTTTGTTCCAAAAATAATGAGGGCAATGACAAAAGGTCCAATGTTTTATCTACTGTTTTCTAGCTCTGCTCTCATCTTCTCCAAGAGTTCTAAAACATCTGAGACTAATATTTGTTACATTTCTCTCTGGGCCTCTTTTAACCCTGTGATTTATAGACTCTAAAGGTGAAAAAAATGCCTCAAATATAATGAGGTGGAAGAAATAAAACTACTTAACAGTGTTCTAGTAACAAGGTTTTTGCGGGCTTTTTGAAATAACATGCCAAATTCTGTCAAGTTCTAGAAGAGCCTTTCAGGATGAGGTGTGTCTCAGCACACACTCCATTGTTAAGGGTGTAGTCACTGCTGACTGAAGCCAAGAGGAGTTTCTCATTTACCTTCAGTGGACTCTGGACAGAGGTGCACCAGTAACTCTGGTTACTACAGATACGGAGATAAACGTCATAGGAACAGCTCTGGAAAAAGCCACAGCTGTTTCTCACTTCAAGCATTAAATCCAGGTGGATCATGTAACAACTCTTACAGTTGTGCTGATTATTCCAAGTTTGAACACAGCCAACATTTTTAAAAAATGCCTAAAAAACCTGGGTGGATTAGGCCACCCTGGTTGGAAAATCTGACTAAAGACATAACTTCATATAATTCTTGCTGATTTAGGCATGCTGCAAATTGCTGGACCCTTACAATAGACACTGCATCATCGTACCCTTTGCCAGTTAGGAAACAGGACTAACACACGCACACAAACAGGGAAGAATATGGATTTGATCTACAGATTAAACACTATTGGAAAATGGACTCATTTTCCCTTCAACTAAGAGTCTGCTCTTCCAAGTCTCATTTCTCATGGACAAGAATGGAAATAATCATACAATTACTGAAATCTCAGTTTTATGGACCTATTTGGGAAAGTGATCCTTTTATTAAATACATGATATTTTACAATACTCTAGCTTCCAGTGAATTAAACTGTAAAGATCTGTGTCCATTATTTAATACTTTATGTTTAACCAATACAAAGTCAAACTTATATTGTCCCTTAGTGAAGGATGGGTATAATTACTTAAATCAATGCTTATAATTTCATCACCTGGCACAGAAAACAAAGTTCCATCATCAAAATACCACTGCACAGTTCCCGGTGATATTAATTTCCTTTTTATTAGCATGGATAACACCACAAAATATGCTGCTAGGTGAATCTACAAGCATGATCCTGTAAAGAAATGTGCAACTATAGCCGATACCAATCAAAACTAAGGGAGCTTAGATGATTTCCAGCTCTTGTGATTCTATAATCAGTCATATCTAGTGTTTTCCTTGAGTCATACAATGTCCATAATTACATTTTACAATTTTGTTGCTGTGGTGAGGGAATAAGGAGTCTGCCTTTTTACATATATGCATCCAGACATGAAGCATGCAGGTCACACCCTTGGTCACATGCCAGACTACTGCGTATCAGATATTGCTGCACAAAAAGCAAGAGATTGTTACAAAAGTGCTTTTCATCTATTACTGATCATTTCTTAGTGACAGTGCACTAAGGTCCCCATACATGAATTCCAGCGTGTTTTCTTTGTTGTGTATTTTCATTAATGAGAGAACTCCCTTTTTTTCTTTCAGAGAAAAACAAGCATTTATTTATTGGACAGCTTACAATAGCAATGGTATGACATTCCAACCACAAATAAGCATGAACAAGTGAAAAAGCTGCAAGGTAAATTTTCTGCCTTTTTTTCCCCCCTTTATCAACCCAATACATTTAATGAGTAGTACCACTAAGAAAAAAAACATTGGCCAGGCCTCTGTTGTTAAAAACTGCTAATTCTGTTGCCTGATTTCAAGACCACTCAAATGCTATTCAGAATGCAAGTGATCATGTAAGAATTGACTTATCTAGGAAGGGGAGAGGAAAAGAATACCAGTGCTTGCAATACATAGTTACACATTTTACAACTCAGCTCCTCTGAATATGCTCAAAACTGTTACTAAGTTTTTGAAAAGCAACTGCCACAAACAAATTGCCTTTCAATGTTCACATAAACCTCTGTAAATCCTAACCATTGTCTGATGCATATACCACTATTCCAGCAATGACCAAAAGAGCTTAAATCAGCAGAGGAACAAGGAAAGGAAAAAAAAAAAAACCTTCTCCTGTCCTCTTTTCCAACACTGAAAGTACTAAAACTTTCTCTCTGCTTGCACCCAGCAGGAAGCAATTCTGCTTCAGCAACGGATTAAGTAGATGAACTAATAGATCTCTGTCACATCAAATGTTGATGTCATACAACAAGGAAAGCCAAAAAAAACCCTATGTAAACTCTCTCCACAGTACAGATTCAAGCAAGCACGAATTTAAGGGTCCCACAGAGCTGAATGCACTAAAGGAAACGTAAAACCAAAGATGAGCTTCTAGAGTATGCTGTTATTTGCTAAAATAAGTAAGATTGTGCACAAGCCACAATTCTTACAAACATCTCCATCTGGTCTCAGCAAACAGGGGAGAAAAGTGGTGCAATTTTCAAGGCACCCGCATGCTCTAAAGCCCGACACTCGTCACCTAGGTGTCAGCCAGCCCTTACACAAGTTTTCTCAAATAATTGCTTCCCACCAAGACCTGAAGCTGGCTCCCTTTAACATCTGTTAATCTAATTGGTTCCTGTGAGCCTGTAACAATTAAACCTGTTGTTGCAAGAAGCAACAGGGAAAGGGGATTTTACATATCCACAGCTGGGCTGTTAGCAGAACAAATGGACTGCATTTGACTCAAGGGCTCTCACCAAAACCCAGTTATTAAGCTGTGAGAACAAGCCCTAAATGAAACTGATGGCCTCAGCAACTGGGCTAGGCTCAAAGCCCATATGCTAATCAGATGCCCTGTCACTACAGCAATCATAAAGAGGGGGCAAAGGCTTCAGAATTTCTGTAGTCGGTACCTTTAAAAATCCTGGAGGAAGGTACGACTACAATCATGGCAAACATGGAGTGGATCACTCATTCAAAGTGAAAATAGAATTTTTGTATGATACATTATGAAATCGGCAATTTTTAGTTGGCCTGTATTAAGAAAGAAAAAAAAAACTAACACAGAATCAAAGTCCCTGTTTAGATTCAAAATATTTTTACAGTAAGGGAAGTATTGCAACAGCTGAGCAAACTCAGCTTTATACTTATGCAAAATACTTCAGCAGATTTAAATTAGAAGTAACTCCCCCCCCCCCGAAGAAAAACCAAAAAAGCAACAAAGCGATACCCCACTCAGTACCGGTCCCAGTCCTATTTCCACAGACAAATACAGATGTATGTCTTTCTCTGTAGTCACAGGAGATTCTCACCTTCAGGAGTTCTCAAACATCAAAACAACGTGCATAAGAGTTTGCAGAGCAGGAATTGTACTATCTTCTCGGTCATCACCATCCAGCATAAGGAGAGGAACTAACACTTCGTCATAAATTTAGTAGTTCTCTGAGCCCAAGCATCTTACCTCCTGACAAAGCAAGCAAGCCCTGCAGTTTTCTTCCAGTGTGCCAGATCCATGTCCCATACAGCTAATTTCTCATCCTTCCTACAGTCTAATTTTAAAATGACTTAATGAAACACTTTTTTAAGTATTTCTGCCCTGTGCTCTCTTCTATGCTTTCTACACCAATATTACCAATATACACCAACGTACACCCAAGAAGTAGGGCACAACGCTGTACTGAGGTGACACCACCATGACCCTTGGAAGTTCCTCTTGCAACACTCTAACAGAATATGTGCCTCACACTTGGACACCTGAGAGTTTACTTGCTCCTATCTTAGGAACAAGAAGTGTTATTTACCTTATGGGAGCCAGGGAATTAACAGATCTCACAGATGTAGTGACAGGACAAGGGGTAACAGTCATAAATTGGAAGAGGGGAGGCACTGGAACAGGTTGCCCAGAGAAGTTGTGGATGCCCCATCCCTGGAAGTGTTCAAGGCCAGGCTGGATGGGGCTTTGAGCAGCCTGCTCAAGTGGGAGGTGTCCCTGCCCATGGCAGGGGGGTTGGAACTAGATGATCTTTAAGGTCCCTTCCAAACTAAACCATTCTATGATTTCAGCCTTTTTTTCTTCAAGAACTCTCTAGCCACTGGCTTTTATTTTTTTAACTGTTTTGTTTGCTATTCTTCCCTGTCTTAACCTGTTCCTCTTAAATTTTCACCAACCTTTGTGAAAGTCCACAAAGTCAATTTTTAAAGCAGAAACGTTTCTAGCAGATAAATTGAGACTTTCCTACTCATAAGTTAATGCAGAAACTCTTCCCTTTTCCAGAGTATTGTTAAAGAAGGCCTATATATCTTATGTATCTGAAATCCCTTTTTTTTTTTCCTTTCTGGATGTTTCCTTAGACAACCACAATTACAGATACCTATTTTGACATTCCCTAACATCAGCCAGCAATTCATCAGTTAAATAATTCCTTTTCTCTGATGACTGCAAAACACTTCAAATGTATATTAATGATGCTTTATAATAATTCTGAATCAAACTCAGTCAGTATTAGAAGGTTGCTCATGGTACACAGAGCTATTTAATGTTACGACAGGTAAAATTGTTAGAAGTATGCCAATTTAACCAGGTTTCTTTTAAGGCTACTCAAACACCTGAAAACACCCAAGACTCCTGACAGACTTTCTGTAGGTACGAAATTCTGAGCTGTGCCTCCAGGCACATTTGAAAACAGCACTAAGGATCTATTTACATCTTTCAGCTCAGAAATAGCTTTTAAGTTATAGTCTTGCTAGACCGTCATCTCATGAAATGTCATTTTACATCATTTCCAGTTAATAAGGCTTATCCTCTCTAGTACCTTTAGCGCTTTCAGAAATTACTCTATTTCCATTGGGCTTGTATTTACTTATTTATCTCACTTTCACTTCCGTTCTGCCTAGAGTGAGCTCTTCCATAGCGCAGCCAAGATGGAAGAGAGAAAGGTCTTGATTCACCAAGAACACCTTCTTCCCACCTGGCACAGTATATCTACCCCCAGTGGTTCGTCATTAAAAGTGACGGGTGAGCTGCTACAGGCACAGCGGTGAAGGCAGACCACTGCCAGAGTGTCACTATACAGGACAGACATGAACACAAACAAGCTGCATTCAGGCCTAGAACAACATAGTAATCTTTCGGACTGTCACAAAACATGTTAAATATGATGCTTTTGCACTGCTAATCCTAATTCCCATCTCACTGTTGTTAGATGAGTAGCATCCTAAAAGAGAAGAGGTGAATTCTGGAAATCATTAGCTGAAATGTAGCACCAATTAGAGTGTGTTATTACTGTTCACTGATATCCTTTTTAAGAAGGAACTGTACACACAGACTGGTGATTGAAAGAAGTAAAAATAAATGGGATAAGGACTTTCCAAACATAAGTCATGGCATTTGGTCAATTCTCTTTTGATTTACTTAGATATTGTGTGTGTAGAATAAGCAGCATGCCCTCTGTATTTCACAAACAATATTATGCCAGCAGTACCTCTGAGGTGAAGTCCCTCCAGCTGTCAGGAAAACTGTCATAAAAAAAAAAAAATTCAGTAACAACGAAAACCAGCTTGATAACCTGCCATGAGAGGATGGACTGGTGAGATGCCAGGGAGGCAGACTTATAAAATGCTTTAATTGTATTAACTATATTGTTGCCCTAAATATGTACATACAAGAATACTCTATTATCATACACCTAATGGATTTGGTGGTTTCAGGAAGGAATCTGACCTGTATCCATTTTCCAGAGAAAAATATGTTCAATGCAATCTGGAAAACTAGTTGGATTTCAAGGGATGTTTTCAACCTCCCTAGTATAAAAATTTCTTTTTGTTCTTCTCAGCTTCAACTTTTCCAATACACACACAAAAAAAATAATTATCTGCAGGGAAAGTTTTTTTCCTCATTTAATAAAATTTACAAATCTTTAGAGACTATAAACTTTTTCATTTTCTACTGCATTAAATTTTACCCCCAGAAGAATCTTTATGAAAATATTTATCTTCCTGTATTATTTGTCTAAGAGGTGGATTTTAAAAAGATCCATTAAAGGACAATTGCAACGTTCTACCAACCAGACAAAACTATTTTGCTTTTGGGGGAGGAGGGGTGAGAGAAAAAAAGTGACATAAAAACTGCAAAATGGAAGAAAATCATCACCCTACATTTGGTATAGCAATTTTTTTCAATTACAGCAGTATCCAATTTTATCAGGAGTAATAACTATACTTCATAGCTATATTATATTTAATAGTTTTCATAGCTATATTTTATTTCATATAATAACTATGTTTCAGAGAATACCATTCCAATATTTCAGAACAATAAGATACTGATTTTAAAGACATTTTTCACAGGCATCTTGAAGCATTTTAGGATGCACGTATAGCATAAGAAGACGTTCACCTTTGGTTCAGATATGCTACCTCACCTCCTTCCATTTATTCCATTGTACTGAAAGCCCAATATATTCTTTCCCCATTGTTTACCCTTTGTCCTAAGTCCTTCTCCGTTACCTTGCAGGGTGCTGTGATTGCCGGGCTGAAGGAAGCCTCCAGTGTCAGTGTTTCCTGACTACATGTATCAGTAGATGTCCTTGGTTAAATTACATGTCCATTGACCGCAGGCTGTTTTAAAAATCAGTGAAGTAGGGATTTTGGTGTTTCCCTGGCATTCGTAAAAAGTTCAGCTAGTAACATTTGCTCACCAGGCAGCCCAGTTCTCAGTTCATAACTCTCATTGAATGCTTTTTCCATGGTCTGACTGCATAAATTATTGGGGGAAAAAAATACATATTGTTTTCTTATGCTTCAATTCCACAACGTATTTAGACATATGGGCTTCAACAGCCATCAACAGGTTACTCACAAGCTTGCTTCGAGGCCCTAATACCTCCCTCCTTTTAATAGCTTTGGAAAGTAATCTAACAGCTCCACTAGCTTAAGCTAGAGAGGGCCAGAAGGATATAAAATAATAATTCCTCTGTGGGACATAGAGAAAAGGGGTAAGTCAGCCTCCAGAAATGAAAAAGGAACTATTTCTTTCAAGCAGCTCAGTTCTACTTGGATATAAAGTACTTGGCTCCACTGTTGAGCTCTGTGCATTGCTCTGCTTTCTGTGTAAGTAACCCTAATCACACGGTAGAAAGCAGGTTTCAGTGATAATATTGGTGATTCCTGACAATCAGTCCTCAATCTATATAGACAACTTCTTTCACTGACAGCTTCTTTTTAAGATAATCTCTTTTCCCAGACTTTGTGATGGCCCTGTTTCTAAGAAATTATTTGCATGTACAGTCATACAAATCTGCTTATCTTCAGACACATCTAGAGCGTGCAACTTGCAGATCCTGTACTTCTAAAATAAGTCAGTGTGCTGTAGTATGTGCTAGAAAGAAGGGGGGGGAAAGGGAAAGGTAAAATGCAGTCTATTTAGCACATCTGAAAATGAGCTCAAGCTCTTTTTAGTTCCAGCAGCTGCCTATAATGGAAAAAATGAAGATTGGCTGTTGCCAGAAAAGTGGGCAGTAAGAAATAACAGATGTGAAGTTTCAGCAACATCATTGGCTAGGTCAGTTATACAGACAGCTTCAGAGCCGGGGTCCCCCTTGGGCTGCAGCATTCTCAGAGGCACGCTTGCTTTTTGAGCTGCTGAACTGTTCCCCTTGCTTAGCTGCATTTACTCAGCGACCTCACCCATGAACGCAATCGACAGGAAATATTCACATCCTCGCAAGCATGTGTGGGCTGTTTGTAAAAGCTCCTAGATTAAAGTTAGTCACTGCATTTTCTAAATAATTTTAACATCTCACTTCTCTTCCTCTATCCTGCTCACCCCTCTTTATTTCATGGACACTTAGGGTGAGTGGGAAAGAAAATAGGTCCTTCAACACAAGATCTTATTACATGAGGCTCACAAAGTAAGGTCAAAGAATCCAGTCTAATCTGGTGCATACACTTTTAAAGAGAAAGGGCAGTGGGTGAAAAATGCCCTTCATAGAGTCAACTCCAATTACAGAAGTCGTTTTCAAACAAGAAGGAAGTTTCTTGACAGAGTTAAAGGGAAAATTATGAATAGAAGGTCTGAAGAATATATCACATCAAGAGCAACTTCTGTCAGCTCAATTTGCAAGATTAAGTGGACTTCAATTTAAATTAAAAATAAATGCAAAGTTATATTTAGGCATCAGAAATATCCCTTGAAATTGTAATGTGGATCACAAAGATGATTGCTACTTCAGAAAAACCAATTATAAAACTATACTAGAAAAAAATACTTCCAGTGAAGAATATGCAACAGCAGCAACTGCCGTCAGCAGAATTGGAGTTGGGCTGTCACATGCATTGCAAGCCACTCTTCTGATAGGTTCAAAATCTGGTTGTAAAATGCAGCTCTTAATAAGCCTAGGTTTTTATGCTATGTCTCATCTGGTGTATTTATTACCTGCTGCTGAAAGAAACAGTACTACTTTCCCCACCTACTTCCAGCTGCTTATTCCCTCGTTGTCTCTTGTGTTACATCTAGTAATTTCTCACAGCCACAGGACAAGCCAGGCCAGCATAGTCATCTGATGTAGTTTTCCTTCTCAGGCAGGGAAGGTTTTTTATTGAATTAGCTGCTTACCTTGAACTCACCTTGGGGCTGGGGGCTGACGTGAGAGAAGGGAACAGGCTGAAGCGGAACTGCCCTTTTTGGCATCAGCCTGCAGTTGCGCAAGATCAGATGCAACATTAAACCATGATCTGTATAGTACTACTAGCTTTCTCCTTGCAGAGTGAATATCCAAGTGTCTTCAGGATTCCCTGTCACACAGGGAGTCCCTGCAAGTTAATATCACAGCATGAGAGAAACTCTGCAAGTGAAAATAAGTCATGCTATAGCAACTGAAGGATCCCACAAGCACCAAAGCACAGTGAGATGAAATGATGTCCAATATCTGGACAAAAAGTCTTGCAATCTAAACACAAAAAGAGTAAGAAATGAATTAACTTTACTAATATCACTTAAGAGATTAATAACAGAGGAGGAAACTGAATGCACGAGTCAGGACAGGGAGCTTTAACCACTATGCTACACTTTTTCTTGTGGCTGCAATTGCTATTTACTCACTGCTTGTGGCATGGCACCTCCATGTCAAGAACTGAACTAGGTTCCAGAAATAACAAAATTAAAATTAGCCATTGTATTTGTTGCTCCATAAGCAAATTATCAGTTCAATGTTGTTTAGAGCATCTGAAAGTTCCCACTGCCTTTCCAAGGAAAGAACTCCAAACCTTAATATATTCCTGACTTGGTAACTCGTCCTCTTTCCCCTCTGATGATAGACAAAAGGAAAGAAAGCGAAAAAATGTCCACTGCTATTTTTCTTTCTATTAAATGGAAGCAGGGTGTAATTTTGGATTAGTGCTTTAAAACCATTTTAAGGTTCTCAAAAGGAATAAGCAAAGATAAACTGTATGAAAAAGAAAAAAAAAGGCAAAGCACAAAGACATAAAAGATTGCTCAGAAAGGAAAAGCAGTAGCAATTTATATCTTCCTATTGACTCTAACCGTTAAAAAAGAGAAAAAAAAGAAAAGGAAAGGAAGACTGGTGGCAGCTAGAACACTTTCAGCAAACCATGGCTTTCCTTTCCCTACAGGTTATCATGACACAAGGAAAGACCTTCAGAAAGCATTCTGCTTGCTTTCCTTCACCTTTGTTTCTCCCAGTTGTTCCGAAAGGCAGAAGCACAATCCTCATCCTCCAGTGCCAACTGGGACTCTAGGCAGGAAAGGTAGGTAACTTTCACTACCTGAAAAGGAACCGGACTGGCTGGTGAAAACATTTATTTTCATGTAGCACAAAAGAATATTTGTCGCATCAGCTGGCAGATTCCAGAGTAGCTGGGATACCAAAAGTCCATGGTCCAAGAACTGCATCTACATATCAACCTGTGCCAAAGCTACTAAGTGGCTGGTGAAACTTCAGCTATTAAAAGAGGGGATCAAACCTCCAAATCCTCAAAGATCAATCTCTCTATCAACCATCAGAGTCCCCAGGTTAACATCCCCCAACTACATTAAACACCCACCGCCTTCCAGAGATGTCCAACACCAGCATCTATTGCAGCATCTGACCTCTACTGAGGCATCTCACTGGAGCACGGACTACCACTAGCTATGGTGTGCAGGTCCTGGAAGGAGCTTAGCACCCCTGCACTACGCAGTCAATTCCTGATTAATATTATTTTAATTTTACATATTAAAACTGGTGCTTTGTTGCCTAATACATTTTCAGAGTCTATCTTTCACATTTATCAGAAGAGGAATTATAAGCCTGTGTCCTACTTATATTGCAACAAAAGGAACATAGACACAAGTCAGGGAGTATGTGAAGGCTCCTATAATTAAATGGTAACCTTGGGGAGAAAAAGAAGAGGAAAGAGTAAGCAAAATAACAAAGATTTCATTAAGAGCTTATCAGAAGGCAATTTTATCCTTTAAATTTTTATCTCAATTGTTTATTTCTTACTTCCAGTTACTATTTTATTAAATATTTTTATTGGAACTGAATTGAAGATTTTTATGGATTTAAATGCTTGCTTATTTTCAAATGTCTCCCCAAGACAACTTATGCAATGCCTATGAAGAAAACTCAACTCGGCCTTTCTGTGCTCATTAGCACATCTGGAGAGGAACTATATTATTTACATACTTTATTATGAAGGAAAAGTTATATTTTCCATTTTCTTTCAACATATTAGATCCGCATAGAGCTAATCTTATTAACTGTGCAATTTCACCGTCACCACTATACTTAAGCCTCTACATTGGCTTCCCACCAATGCTGCTGACAGTTGCTCAAGTCGTTGTTTAAGTTCGCTTCACGTTCTTAATGCATGTGCTAGTGTTTTTGTTACGTTGCTAAGCATTACAGGGCTGCCCTCTTAACTGGTCCGAGACATATTACTAGAAAACAGGCCACGTTATCTGTAACACTAGCCAAGAAGCAATTTTAAATTAAAAAGAAGTCTCTTTGTTTCTTAACTAGCAAATTCTTAAAGATATTCAAACTTGAAAGAACAAATAACTATATTTGCTGTTAGACAAACCTATATAAACCGTCTATGATGTACACTGTACATGATGTACACTGTCAGTGATGTAGATATGTCTACGATGTACATCACAGACATATGATGTACACTGAGGTACAACATCAGACAGAGTACCATGCAGTACACAGTTCAGTTGTCAGTCCCAGCAACTGCCGTTGAAGTCTGATATGGTATCTCACTGTCATCTGTAATATGACCAAGGTTCCAGTTCAGCAAAAGCTGGTGCTTCAGCTTCTTCCCTGTTCAACAAAACTCTCAAACATGTCTTTCATTGCTAATCAAATAGCATTTTAACTGTATTTCAATAGCCCTTACGCATATCTTCTGATTCTCTAGTGCATCAGGGCCCTGTATAAGAGGATCCCACCAGAACAGCCACCATATTAATCAGAAAATAACATCAGCACTCTGTAAAGAAGGAAATGATTTCAGTTTGAAGTCATGCAATTAAATCCCTAAAAAACTAGAAGTTGCTTCACATGAATTATTAAGTTGTTTATAAGACTACTTTTAAACACACTTGAGTCACCAGCAAGCAGCAGCCATAAGCAAGTATTACAGTTACTTTTAAAAACACTGAGTATATTTTCTTTAAATTTCCCTTAAACAATAGGTATGTTTAGCTTGTCAGAAGGATAGGTTTTATTTTCAGAATTTTTGGGATGAGCAACTTCTGGACAACAGGCATCTAATATCATCAGATCCTACACGCGAAGAGGCACAGACCAGAATTGTGCACCGTAGACTCATCAGGAAACTTCACAATAGTTTTGGCTTTTTGTGGGATCACAGTAGTACATGTGGAGTGGTACCTGTCAGGTTAATACATCTGTTTCAATGTAGCGGCACACGCACGTTGTAGAAAACTTACACAGAGCGTGAATAAATGTGTCACACTGGCACATATGAAAATTAAGCCACATAAATCCATATACATGTAGATATCTCAGCATGGACAAGACTGGTTGATGAGGTTCAATCTGGTTTGAATTCCTTCTTGCACAGTTCTTCATGATCCTGAAATTTAATATGGCTCCTATTAAGTCTACACTTGAGAGCAAAGACAAAGGATGGATTTTTTTGTGGGAACTTGAATGTCGTTTGGGTCTTTCTGGTATCGACCATGACAAAAAAACATCCTAGATAACTGAACACGTTAAAAGCAGGCAAGAACCTTTATTCTAGAGTACCAAATGAACCAATTTAAATACCAAGAAACATACCACCTATTTTTGAGAACTCTTGAATGCCCTGGCAAGCACTTACAGGAGCAGGAAAGAACAAGTTTCATTCTTACCAAGGAGGAGGAATAAGGTGGACGGAAAGTGCACAGGAACTATCAATTCACGCCACTTGTGCACTGATGACACCACAAATACAATAGTTTAGTCCCAAGAATCATCAGGGGTTGGAGATAAATAGGGATAGATAAACAGCAGGGAAAAAGAAACTATATGAAATCAACTGAAAAATTCCCTTAAAATTCACTTATTTGCTTTTCCTGGTAAAATACAAGCAGAAATAGAAAGGAGATAGTAAACATAGAACTACATGGAGGTAAATGTTCTAAACTGATAAATTCCTTCAAAGTTTCAACTAAATGGTATTTCTAAAATTTAAGTACTATACAAACAACATTTTCAGAGGTCATTACAGCAAAAAAGAAGACAAAAACATGGCAAGAATTTCTCACTGTATTGCATTTCGTTCTTGGTGACCAAATTCAACAGTACATACAACCAAATGCATAGCTGCTAAAAACTTACATTTTCTGCCAACAGCACTGTAACTAAACAAGATCCCATAAACACAAAATATTTCACATAAACTGGCTCCGCTATGGAAACCAGAGAAGCAGAAATATTACATTAGTCCAAATAACTATCTATTGACAAGGAATCACAGTTGCTTTTTGAAAGCAGTAGTTATTACTAGTATTATTAGTGGAAAGTTATTACTATTATTATTACTACTGTTAAGTACAATTAACAGTTGGTGAGTTTATCTCTGCATTTGTGAGGCTCTCTTTGCCAGCCTACACCTACAGCCAGGGAAGTGCAAATAATATATTTATAAAAGCATTACTAAGCAAAATTAATTTTAAAAAGTATTTGAAATTTTTAAAGTTCTTCCTTAGAGTCTTCCTGCGTTCTTCTCTTGCCAAAAAAAGTACATAATTGGCACATAGGATGCAAAGAATCAGCAATGAGCAGGGCACAAGGGATCAACAAAATGATCTACCTTTATAAAACACACCACAGTTTGCATGAGCTAAGAACCATAGGCATTAGCTTGGAAGTTTAAAGAAAGAAAAACCTCAGCTTGCAGTAATTAATTAACTTACCTTAGGTTTGCATGTATTCTAGAATGATATCTGATTTTATAATTGCTTAATGTATACACTGGCGTGATTCTGAGAAGTCTGGATTCAGGCAGCCTTCATTCCATACAATGGATCACAGTGTATGTTACTGCTTCAACAAGTATAGCTTGAACTATTCTGCTTGAAATACTTTTAAGTTCACTATTTTCTAAGTCAAGGTGGTGGTGGAAGGAAGTTTCACTTATGAAAAGTAGTCACTGAGACTACCGCCTCTTCACCTCCTTAAAATCTCTGGTTAAAAAAGTCAGATGAATGCTCTGAACAGCACCTCAGTGCTCAGAAGAAAATATTCAAAAGGCATAACCTACTGCACATTCTCCATCCCTCAAACAGCAGTCAAACTTCAAAGTCAGACAGCACGTGAAAATACCAGATAATATAAGCTGAATTTCATCTACTCACCACTGTTCCAAGTCCTTAGGTCTTGGTCAACCACTTCAGATGCCTGGCAATACCTGGAGAAATAATTGACATAAAGTATAAGAAAGGTACAGAGCCAAAAACATTAAAACAATATTTACTATTAGTATTAGTGGCTGGAATAGTACAACACTACTTGTAAGAGATCATATGCACATGGGTAACATTTCACTACCAGGACACTTCTGCTTTGCTAGAAATTCAGCATTCTAGACATCACTCCAACCTCTAAGGAGCTAAGAAAAAAAAGCACGTGTTGTGAAGGAGAAATGCATAAACCACTAAGCATGCACAAAATTGCATCTTTTTCTCTTCCTCTATTTTACTAATAAAGTGTGCCAAGATTTGAAAACACATTATTTGCATATTCTATTCTGATTTAAAACAACACTTTAAAATCAGTTATGGTTTAGGAAGAACTCCCAGAAGTTCCTAGACCAGAAATAATGGAATAAAAACCTAAATTACATAGCATGTTCACCCCACAATCTTATGAAATGCACCACCAAACCCCTTCTCCCATGCGACACATATTTCATGGAATTCAGCAAAGACCAAGATCAAGTCCTGTACCTGTGATGGGCTAACCCCTTGGACATGCTGGCACTGACTACCCAGGGCGCAGCTCTCTGAAATGGACCTGGGGTCCTGGGCAAACAGTGGGCTAAACATGAGCCAGCAGTGAGCCCTACCAGAAAGGGAGGCCAAAAATATCCTGGGGAGTATCTACAGGTGAAGCTCCTCCTAATAAGCAATTATTTGCCTTTCGCCAGAACTTGAGGAATACATGTCTGCAATACCACATCCCATTTGGGATCACCAATACCAAAAAGTAATAAAATAAGGTGATAATGGTAAGACTGGTAAGACAAATTTAGTGATGCTGAACTACAGGATTTCCCACAATAATAACAAATTCTGCATTTTTATACATACATCAGGACAGGCTACAGGAAAAACCTCCCTTTAAATAAAAGAACAAAACGAGTTGGAAGGTCAGTAGACTCTAACGAAGAGAGGTAATTGGTGAAGATGGTTTAACAACAGAAAAATTGGTGTAGAACTCCTAATAAAGCGTGCTGCTGAGGACAGATGAAAACACATTGGGAGCACTGGAAAGTCAAGCACAGCTTAAAATGGTCTCTGAATTCCTGACACACAGAATATTACTCCAGAAAAAAAAAAAACCAACCAACAGACTAGACTAAGTTGCCATGATTACTCCAGCTTTTCTCTTCTGTCTCAAAAGCAGTTAACATGATGATGAAAATAGAGCAGTGTTAGCAGAGACAGAGACTAAATTTCATGAAGAAAAAAGGCCAAATTGTTTTCTTTTAGACTCAAGCACATTTGCTCAAAACGCATGCTTAATTTTAAGTATGTAAAAATGATGGATTGCTAGGACAATTAGAATTAAGTGGTGCTTTTAAGGAAAATTTCCTTGCCTGAAGTCTGGGCTCCCTAAGAAAGAGAAGCAGCAAGGGCAGGGTGAGATCGGATCAGCCCACCAAGGAGGCTGTAGAAGAGCCTTCTCTCACAGATCCATCCGCCCGCCAAAGACACAGCAATGATCTCCCTCACACAGACACAAGAAATATCAAAAAAAAAAAAAAATATGAGGAGGAGATCAAGTATTATATTAAAAAAAAGGCTCTTTTTGCCACCCCACTTGTGATGAAGTTAACAAAAAGAAACTCCACATGCCTTCCACTGCCCCATCACCACACAGGCCAGTGTGCACTTTCCTTATGCCGCAGATGGCCAAAATGAAACCCAAATCCTCCAAACAAATCAGGATGAGAAAAACACATGTATGCTCTCACTCTTTCTCACAGATTTTGCAATAGCTCAGATGGATTTCTACAACAGTTGGCAAAAATACATAAAATCCATTTCTTCCTTCAACTCAACTGGCTGTAAATTTCTCTGCATCAACACCCCCCCAGCCCTTCCCCCCTCCAAAAAAAAAAAGGAGAAGAAAAAAGATAATAAAATAATATATTCTTAATTTTTAGCTCCTTTCTCATTCATAAGGGAGAAATGCTTCAGCATAATTCAGGGAGAAAGTGTCCATACCAAGCAAAGTCATTGATTTAAACTTTCATTTACAGTCAACAAGAGAAGCAAACAGGCTGGACACTGTTAAGGGAACACAGTTGGTTTGATAACATCCCGTTGTCACATACCCTGGCTTTGTACACAACAGGAATTGGGTATACTTAGGCTCCCCAGCAAAAATAAAATAAAAAAAGAACACAGATATATCCGCTGTATCTTAAAACATCCTTTTCAAGTAGCTTTTTCTTCAGATATACTACTGTGCGATACTTCCATGTATTATATAACAACAAGTATCCAAATCAAGGAAATATTTACTTACTTCAGGAAGGTTTGTATGACCAATTATGTCACTATGAATAGAAATAATGCATTCAATGGTTTCTTTGTCTTTTGCTATCAATGTACAACAGTATAAAATAAAAAAACCCCACATACTGTTTCATAGGCGTCATTAAGGCTACAGTCAGAAATAACAGCAAAACAAAAAGGAGAAAGTATTTTCTTAAGAGATACACTGCTAGCAGGTTAAAAAAACCACCTCTACATTAATTACAATGCTAAACACCATAGGAAACTAACAGCTTGAGATATACAATGGATTTTTAAACATTTCTTCTGAGGCTGATTATTCTCTGTTTCACGCAAACCTACAAAAGAAAAACATTTCCAATTTTGCTTTTTGCATTATCTACCTAATCTTTTAAACCTACACGATCATGCTACATAACAATATGTATGTAATTTAAGGCAAATTCAGAAGAGCATTCCATACAGAGCAACATAATTTGCAAGTTATTTCAATGAGAACAAAAAAATTCTCACTTTTTTACATTACAAAAAATATCTCACCCAATTGCACCTGCCTTGAAGTTTACACCTAATAAAAGCCAGATGTACTTCTAATACACTGCTGATCCCTGCTCTTAATTCCTCTTTTCCCACTGCACCACCTCTAACCAAGAAAGAGGTACAGCGCAGCGTAGTTTTACACATCATTAAAATGTTTAAACCAAATATTGCATTTTTATAATCCTAGGAATTCCCACAAAACTAAACAGGATAAATACAGAAGCCTTAAGTGAACTGCACTGTGAATGAAAAGATCCCTCTTAGCTTGTTACCTAATACAATAAGCACCTGAGTGATAAGTGAATCAAACTACCACATTTGTTCAATAAGCCAGTCATTACTAACTGAAGTAAAACTTATGCAAATTTATTTTTAGTAATGTTATCCTGTAAAATGAATTTTGTCTTCTAGGGTTTATTTTACCTAAGCATAAAACTTTATTTGAAGTTAGAAATATGGAACATTAGCCAGGAGCCTGATCCCACACTCACTGAAATCAGTGGGAGCTCTTATCTTTAATGTTACCCACGAGGGCAAAAGGGCATAAATTGTTTACTTTGAAGGCTGTGAAAAAGCACTTAAGTTCACTCTTCACCTTGCTTCTTGAGTCACAGCTCTGTGTCACAGGGAGGGCAAAGCAAAAAGGCGAGTCACTCCCCCATGGCAGCACCATGAGTTACACCACAGCCAGGGCTTTGGTCTTGCTCCATACAACCCATCACCTCCACCAGCCCAAGGCAGCCAAACCCAGCAGCTTTACGGCGGTATCTCCAGCAAGAACATCCACAGCCACTGAAAATGTTCCTTGGCTCCGTTCTGGCCATAAAGCTGCTCTCGGGGGCTGTAGTTTGGCCACCACCAAGAGGGACCAGGAAAGAAGTGACTTAGACAGCTGCCTGCAAATGGACCGTCCACCCCATGGGAGCTGGGATGGGAACAGGGACACAGGTAACACAGCTCCAACACTGCTGGATTGATGGCCCCAGTCTGGGATGAAGCAGGCTCCTGGGCCGCAGGCAGGATCCAGGGGAGGCCAAGGCCCCTTGGTGCCCCAGAAGCACTGACGGCCCTGGCCTTGGGTCGCTCATTCAGTGCTCTAACCAGCAGCAGGCTCCTCAGCAATCAGCTAAGAATCACTTGGCAAGCTCAGGCTATTCTTCTTCCTAAATGTCAGCTGGCTTAATAAATAACAATTTCTGGTGAGTATTATTAGCATCCGAATTATTGCCCCCAGATTACCACACTGTGGCCTGCAAAACGGTAAGTTTACAAATAAAGCCGTCTGCTGGCAGAAGTGGAACAGAACGACTCCAAAAGAGACAGCTCAGTTATCTTTTCCTGAAGGCCCGGAGATGGCAACGGTGGAGTTTTGCTAAGGCGTAAGCAATTAATGCACTGTTTTATTTAATCAGTAGACAGCCTGAGCCTGTTGCAGAAGGCTCTAAGAGTATTTCCATTGTGATAGTCTGGGAAAAAAAAAAGACATTATCTCACACAGACACACACACTCTTCAAACCAGCAGCTGTGGGATTTGTTTTGTTTTCAATCCAACACCTACTTCTCAGGCCAAAGTTATAGTCAGAGTATCATCCTAGTGACACAAGCTGTGACTGCTACAAATGTGTGGATCATTAAAATGTCCAAATTGCCTTGTACGATTTCTGTGTTTTCCAGTACTCCTGTACCACAACAGAATTAGGAACCTGTTTGTTCTGTGGTTTCAAACTTATGAAAAAAATGCCTTAAGCACAATCCTCCCATCCCCTCCCCTCCAAAGAAAAGGAGACTCGTTTTAACATTCAGCATCCTTTACATTTACGACAAAATATCTAACAAAGCAACCAAACACAGAACTAGGGGCTGACTTACTAAGACACAAACAAGCTGTTAAGAGTCCTAAAAATATAATTTCAAACTCCTCTATAATGTCAGGAAAACAACATTGTTTTCCTTCAGCATATATTCTATATTGGCCTAGTTTCCATGCCTTCCTCACAGCTTTCATCTTCATCGATGCAATAAAAAAACCCACATAAGAAGTAGGTTATCAAATTAAAGCATACACAGGTACTATCTGTGACCTTCCACCAGGGAAACACTGCTTTTTAATCATGAATTGATTCATGATTCATGCAATGATTTTGGTAAGTGACACAATCTAAAACTTAGGCCATTCAATCTGACCTCAAAGCAAAGTTCATTCTACTGAAAATAGTACATCTGAACATTGTCTAACCAATAGGCCTATCATGTACTCAAGATCTTAATTCAAAGCTAAAAATTCTGCTTAGCATCCATCAGCTTGTCTATTTTCATCTCTTCTCCAGCTCAAGTCTCAAAACTGATTTTCAGTTTTGTAAAAAAACAAACCCAAAACCCAAAGTAAAGAAAAATTAAAATAGAGATGAGAAGCTGAGCAACATTCTGTGTGTCTGTCCTGAGTGTTTCAGTAAAATCATGTTATGGGAATGAAAACCGTTACTTAAGTCTTATTTGCCTGGTTTTTCCTGCTCTGGAGAACATCCTGTAGTTTCTACAAAACTCTGAAAGTCCTGAGCCATCCCCATCCAGCCTGCTTTTCCAATGGGAGCCTACAAGCCCACGAAGAGGTGCCCCTTTGCTGCTAACCCAAGGAATGGGACATGAGCTAGCCGCTGCTTGGTAAGAGTTAAAAATTATACTCAGTTTGCAGATGGAAGAATTAGCTAGCCCAGGGGATGGTGGGAACTGAACAGCAACTAAGAAATATGTTAACTGTGGTTTTGTTTACCACAAAGCAGCTTTCCTTTGCCTTTTTAATTTTTGTCATTTTAAGTTTTCTCTGGAGTCAATTTGCTTAAACACTGCTAGAGAGGATCTTCTTTTCAGAAAATGTCCTGGTAATACAAGAAATAAAACATCTGGACTTAGCTTTTCCTGAAGCCAGTAATATCACCTTTGAAGACTGGCACACTTTGTAAGTTCTAATTATTCTTTAAATTCCTCTAAAAATTATTTAAATTATTCTTTAAAATACATTTCTCAATAAAACTGAGATACAACTTCTTGACAAGATATCCCAGAAATAACATTTTATTTTCTCTAGATTTCTACTATTCTTTTTACTACCTAAAAGAAGATTGTGAAAGACTGTCTCCACATATGGGTGTACACACAAAGAGAATCACATCTGAAAAGGTCTCCTCATTCAGAGGGCCAAAAGAGATCTCATTTTCTGCTTTACTTTTCCCTTTCAAGATTATGCCAAATTAATTATTTAAGAAGACAAACTGATGTTTCCTTTAACATTTTCTATACAAAGGTACTTGTAAGGTCGAACAGAAGTGTCATAGGCCAATTTCAGATTCAAATAACGAGCTTGCAGAATAATCCATGAAGGATTCAACTCAAATAAGAATGGCTGGTGGGGTTAAGAAGGCTACCCAACTTTTTTTTTTACCTGTCTTTCCCATCTGAGGGTAAAACTGATCATTGTCTTCAGTGCTTCCTTCCAATCTGGATAATTCTAACTATAAATAATTGAATATAAATTTTAGTCAGACATGTTTCCCTTGGATATGCATTGTTGGGCTTCCTTCTTGCTTACTTTCTATCACTGATTAATGCTGACATACCCAAAGGTAGATATCCAATGTGCAAGAAAGTTTATGCTAATTGTAAGATGACATTCTTTACTGAAACTCATGAGAGGGTGTTTACCTGACCCTAACTTTTGCATTTGATGGAAAAAGTTCTTAAATTCTTTGATGTCTTCTCCACTGACTTTTATCAACAACTTCCTTTCCTCGTGTCTCCAGTTGAGAAACTGAGATGGTGATATGAATCTTAACTTGAGCTCAGTTAATAACTTTAAAAAAAACCAACTGAATTTTCCCATTAAACAATGATTTTCGAATTTACAGCAATGAATTAGGGAAATAAAAAAGTATCTTACAGCTCAAGTGGCATTCTCCACCAGATTCATGGAGTTCTAAAGTTTACTGGTGGCTTGAATTCCTAGAGAATATGCATATATTGCTCTGAGAAGAGAGGACCTTCCAGAGCATCCCATAACTGACCTTGAGCCTGTTGGGCAACACCTCTAACACGACGTGGGGGTGATGAATGCCAGTATAATCTTAGAATATATCAAAAAAGTTATCATCAGCCTAGAGGACGGTATTACTAAAGACTCCAGTGAGGTCTTACTTTGAATACAGATATATCCAGATATATTATATTATCATACAGATATATTATATTATACAGATATAATATCTGTATACAGGTAATACAGAATTCTTATTATCTGTATGTGAGGGGCAGGGGAAGACATCGAAGTTGGATTAGGAACATGGAAGGAATACTGTACTGATCATGGGTAGAGAGCTAAGAAAATATATTAGGTCTTGCCTTCCTTAGCCTAAAAAAATGGTGAAAAAAATAAAGTATAATTGTTTCCTACAGTTACTGTAGGCAGCTAATTAGCAAGGAGAAAGATGGGATATTTAAATTAAAAGCCAACATTGCATCAGGAACAAAATAACTGTGAATTGACTGTGAATACACCTAAGATGCACGTTAAGCGATGATTTCTAAGCCATTTGAAAGAGCAAGATTCTGCAACAGCCTTTCAACAACAAAAAGCAGTGTGGTGGGTTGACCTTGGCTAGATGCCTGGTGTGCACCAAGCTGCTCTATCACACCCCTCCTCAGCAGAGCAGAGCAGAGCAGAGCAGGGAGAAATTAGGATGGAAAAAAACCTCGGCGGAAGATAAAGGCAGTTTAAAAAAGCCAAAGCAAAAGCAAAGGCCATGCAAGGAGGAAAAGGGAATAAAAAAAGATTTATTCTCTACTTCTCATCAGAAGGTAATGACCAGCCACTTCCCACATAATACAGCTTCAGTACGCATACGTCGTGGTAATGAATGCCCTCCCTTGCCCCTCCTTCCTCTTAGCTTTTATTTCTAAGCAGATGTCATATGTTATGGAATATCCCTTTGGTCAGTTTGGGCTATGTCCCCTCTAAAGGTCTTGCCTACCCTCATCCTACTGGTGAGGTGGGAATGTTGGAGAGAGAGCCCTGATGCTGCGGGAGCACTGCTCAGCAGTAACCAAAATACCAGTGTGTTATCAACACCTTTCTAGCTACCATTACAGAAACCAGCACTTATGAGGGCTGCTATGAGGAAAATTACCTCCATGTCAGTCAAACCCAACAGAAGCAGAGGCAAGAAACCTTCCTAGCTTTAAGTCAGAGGCAGATGACATGATGAAAGGAATCGCATACAACCTGATTGCCTGCAATAAAAAGGGAACAAACTCCCTTACAAGGGCCATCTCACCCAAAGATCTGTGTATTTTTAGAGTATGTTAGCATATCTTCCAGTCACCTCTCAGAAAGTATGTATTTAATAGCTTAAAGCCACCCCAAGACCCACTGTTAAAACAAAGACATGCATTCTAAGTCCATTTAAAATACTCTCAAAGTATTAAACATCAAAAATGCAGGTTTCTTACTTAAGCTTTACCAGCCCCTTACAGAACTACTGGTTGTATCCCATGCTTTTGATTATTAAAGGCTACAGACAACTGCATTTATTAAAAGTCTTGATCAAGCAAAAGATATCTACATCAACTACATTCACAAAGCTATGTTTAAAGAACATGAAATACTTAGCCATTTATGTCATTCTAGACAAAGGCTAAAAAACAAGACGTAGGGGTATAAAGATGTTTATTTTGAATGTTATTATCTCTTTTTTTCTTTTGCAAAGTGTATAAACAAAGTAATATCCATGAAAGAAAGTTATTTTGAAACAAAACATGAAAAACTAAGGTTAAGCAGACCTCCCCAAAAACAAAGAAAAGGAAGAAATTGGTCACTTCACAGAGCACAAGCAAAACAGCCTCAGGAAATCCATATGAAAGATTTTTTTAAAGAATACATAAACTATGCTATAATCTTCACAGATCTCTCCAGCAGTCAAACTAAGAGACAACACCTCTATGGAACATAACAAACATTTCTGAAAGTTCCTTCTGTTCTCTCAATCTCTCAAAACATTGTATTTTGCTATTTTATTAGCAATGAACATTTTAATTGGCATTGGCAATTTGCTTGCTACCAGAATAAACATAATCATGAACGTGCAAAGTGAGAAGTTAAGGAACAGCCAAGAAGGCAGTGAGATGGAGGACTGCCATTCCTACTTGTTGGAAGGAAGGAAAATGCATCACTACTAATTTCCTTACACCCCACTTGAAGTTTGGGGGGCAACTCTACTATTTTCCAGAAAAAAACCCCTACCTTCAGCTCAGTTCACAGCCCTCTTAATCCTTCAATATAATACAATAAGGCTAATTTTAAAACTTCCAACGGATTTTAAAAGCTTAAAGGAAACACTAAAAACTCTGAAACAAGGCATAATCTTGTCTACTTAATCAAGTTTGTCAAAATTTTAGAATCAACAAATTTGTTAGGTTCTTCCCCATTCCCCTCTTTTTTTTGCAAATTCAGGAAGGCAAATTATTTCCAGGCTACACTGGATCAAATAACTGAAAATAATCTTATAAGCTACACATTTTAACTTCGGTTTCAATTCTGCAGCAACTGAAAATTCCTACTAGTGGACACTATTTTTCAAGACCTATACACACTAGGAACAATTATCAATAGCCCTGTTTCCATGAGGTTTCTTATCAATTATGAAGAAATTCATTCCAAGAACAAGAATCCGACAATTCCTTAAGTCTCGCTGACTGTCCAACGCACAGATTCAAAATCATAATTCTGTAAAGTTTGAAGCTGTAAGTTCCAGAGTCCCTAAATACTAACCTTTTTTCCCACAAAACTTGCTTTCTGAAGTAGTTGTATGGACTACTGATTTTTCCAATGAAGGCTGAGGTTTATAACACAACATGAGTAAGTTTTCTGACATAATTGTTTTCTTATGGTATTCCAGCAATTGAACATTGACGTGAAATCTTTTACAGGCAGAGCTGGATGGTTTAAATCATTGCTTTTGAAAGTACACAGATGATATGCAGCTACTTTACTCCACAATATCCTTTACAGCATCAAAAGAGCTCTGAAATAAAGGAAGAAAATTACACATATATACACAATCTCTTTTTCATATTCATACACATAATATATCCCAGCTCCATTCAGATGGTCCCCTGAGGTTTTTGCTCTCAAGAAAGAGTTAAATATCTGAAACAGACCCTTTTATTTTACATTTATTAGTGCTGTTTTCAAAGGACCATTCAGAGAATGAAGCCTAAGAAAAATGTAAATTCTCCACTCCACGCTCGGCTAACAAAGCATCCAATCAGTTCCCACTGAGCTCCAGTTCGTTTCGTGTCCACATGTAAGTGATTAAGAGTACATTGTTTGAAACTTAATTCCACATCTGTTCTTCTGTGGGACTTGGAAAACAGATGAATTTTTCTGACAATTGTTTGCAGAGTGGATAATCACAAGCATGTGTAATAGTATTCCAAAGTGCAAGGGGAAAGCACCATGAGTCTAAGAAGCTTTTTTTGCTGAATGTTTTTGTTTCTTTTCTAAGTAAGATAAAAAAATAAGAGGCTTTCAGATGGAAATCATTATTAAATGCTTGAGAAGTCATCCACTATAACTAAAAAGGCAAAGCAAAAATCCAACTTTTCTTCCTAAAGGTCATCATTTCATGTCCCAGTAGTTCACTCAGAGAGCCAAAATCCATTTTATGGCCTGTCAGGTAACTTCTAAAAATTAGGTAGAGGTGGCAAAATCCTACAGAATAACTCAGAAAATACAGGGTTTTGTCCTGGAGCTCTGCAGTTGTGAGAGAACATTCCAATATGAGAGTCAGCATCTTTTGAATGGATCACACATTTAAGTGATAAAGATGTATTTTCTTTTGATCTCTAGAAAATGCTGATAAGCACAGAAAGGAAGAACAGATAACAACTCTTCACTGTATTTGCTAATACAAGTGCTGACAGCATCAAAGCATCTTGGGGAACGTTAGGCTCAAGAAAGCACTTTTTCCATGCAAGATGCAGTTATGCTGAGGAAATCTGCCAGTTTTCTGTGAATGCTAAATTCCACATTTGCTCAAGAAATAACAGGACAAGTTAATGAAGGAAAGATCCACTGATGGTCATTAAATGCAACAACTGCATCCTTTGACCCAGTAAGTCCCTCAAGATGCAGAGCAGTGGAAACTATGAAAGCATCAGTGTAAATATTCTGTGTACTTTACACTACTGACTATTTTCAGATACTGGGTTAAATGAACCTCTGGTCAACTATTTTATTTATGGCCTCACAACATTACCTCAGACCTTCATTTGACCTATACATATAACAAATGCAAGACTGACCTTATCTACAGTGATAGAGAAAGAAATTCAGAGAGAGGGCTCAGGGTAGATGAAAGACACTTCTTTTTTTCTTTTAACTTCACTTAATTCTGAGCTTAATGTAACAATTAGTCATCTATGAGGACATGTCAAAGAAAGGTCAAAATTTCAGTTCAGTCACACTAAACTGATGACTCAGTCAAAGAAACCAGATACTGCTGCCAACTCCTACATTACTGTGGACTTCCCAATACTTGGTAATATCTTAAAACTGTGGATGCCAGAGTTATGTGATTACCTCATATTATAAGAGGTGTTTTCAAACTTTTCTCCACAGTCATTAAGACTAGAAACATGGACAACAACAGAAGCTGACAAGAAAAAAAAACAAAACAAAACCCAAACCCAAACAAAAATCCATCATACCAAACCACACCACTTTATTTGTAAAATAAGAAGTGCCATTATTTTTAGTTGCTTCCCCATCACCACACCGCCATTGGCAACAGTGGAGACCAGGTTAAACATGGGTAGTCCCATACGTGTTCCATACACTGAAAAACTGTGTCACCCCAAATAAAAAAGATGAAGAACATGAATGAGAATGAGAGAGACTTGCTAAAGTGAAAAAGGAGAAAAGGTGCAGAAGAAATAAAATCAGAATATTTATACTTTATGTAAAAAGAAACTATACAGATAAGGAAAAAAAAATCTGCTTTCTACAGCAAAAGACACTGCTGGGTTCTAAAAGGATTCTGCTCCACAAAATTGCTATCTGACATTACTTAATTAGGACTTCCAATTCCATAAGTCAAATGGCACAAAGAGGACCCGCTGCATATGATAATTATATATTTTCAATTTCATTATGAAACTTAAATAATATCACAAAGGGAGCATTTATAATGGAAAGCATGTGATCAGACAGCATTGTGCTTTGGAAGAAAGGTTCCTATCAAATCTGAATTAAAGCCACTGAAACATTAAAAATTATTAACATTAAAAGCAATATTGTTTGCCTAAGGCTTAAAGTACAACAAATGTCCTTACTTATACATAAAAAGTAGGCAGGTTATGCAGAAATAATTACCATACCCATCAACAAAATGTAAACAATAATGACTTAAAGATTTAATCTTTCATTTAAAATTATTTCATGTAAAGAATCACTGAAGGCTCCCTGCGGGTAAAGGAAAATTAGACAAGTCATTAACTGTCTGCAGATGAAGAAACCAAAGTCCCTCCTGCACACCCAACCCTGCTGATGCTGAAGCGTCCATGCTGCTGAGTTACGTTTCAGTCCCATGTGAGTTTGCTTACTTCCAATGTTGGGATTTTCCCAAGGAAGAGTCTTGACTTTTCTCCCGTATGCTATAGGCACTGGAATAGAGGTGTTTCTAATTTTTTTTAGCTTAAGTACCCTTTGCCAATACCATTTCCTAAAATACTAGAGCGTGCACATACACATATATGCATACACACATATTTTAAAAAAAACCCCAACCAAACGCACCCATATTTATACTCAAAAGACTACAAACTTATATACTTTAAAGCCTCCTAAAGGTGTTTTTTTCTGTTAGTGGGACCAAAAGGCTAAAGCAAATTCAATACACGTAGGAGTCCCATGGGTCTCTTCCACTTTGTCCTTCTGCAATTGTACTAAAAGCTTGTCTGGAGTCTCTCTCTCAAGGCATCTGGAGTTGACACTTCTCCTATTTATCCAGCTAGAGAAAGGTCCCCTGCTTCTTCCCTGCCAATACCATGAAGAATTTAATGTATCAGCAGGGATTCGAAGCTTGAAACTCAATCCAGTATTTTCATAAAACGATTCACAGACTTCACTGACTTTTTAGACTTAAGAGCAAAGGGTTTCCGTACAGCAATCTGGGGCTAGATTAATCCACTCATGTTTCCAGCAGTGGGGGAGGGAGGAAGAGCACCATAACATGCAGCCACCAAACTGATTTTAACATACAGAGATGGAAAAGAAATCCCTATTAGAGTCCCTTCATACCTTCTTATAATATCACAGCAGCTATTTAATGCCTCCTTTGAAATAAGGAGGGATGAACCAAGCAACAAAGAGCAAATTAAGGAAATAAATAAAACAGGAACCAAGGAAAAATAAGATATTGGTTTTTTACTTTACAGAAGGGGGGGACAATGGCTTGGAACTTAATCTTACTCTATACCAGTACTCTGGATAATATGGAAAAAAAATCAGAGGAGGATTGGGATCAAAGGAGAATTCAGGTGCAAAGCTGAACTGATCCCGCTTTTCATAACTAAACAAGATGACAGGTACTTAACACAGAAGGAAATCCTATTCTACAACATATACTAAGGAATTTGTCAAATGCTTAGCAATAGTTCCACTTTTATTATACCATCCAATAAAATAAGCATCAGCAAGGCTAGTTATTCTAGATTTGCCTTTTGAGAATGGACTATTTTGTGCTTGCTACTACTCTATTAAGTAAAGGCATTTCTTTTACTTCTCTAGTGCTTTTTTTAGCCACCAGAAATCAGATGGAACTGCTGTTCTTGTATATGGAGTCTTAAATAATATCAAGTCTTAAATAATCTTAAACATCCTTTTAATTCTGAGGGCGCCCACTGTTATGATCCTAAAATCTGTTTTCATCTTCCAAATTCTGAACCAAGGTGAAAAACATATCTCCGAGAGTTGAGATTTATAACTTTCAGTCTTTGATTCATTAGAAATATTTGACATAAGCAAGAAACGGGTTATAGACAGTGATCCAGATGCACAGCAGAAAATAAAATCATATGACAAAACCCTTGGTTTACATATAAACATGCATTGAGGATGGACATCAGAAACATGACTTGCACATAACAGGAAGACAGTTTCCACTATCAGAAAGAAAATATGCATCTTCAAAAGTCATAGGCAGAAGAGATTAGTTCACAATCCCTGAATACCCAGCAAGGATACCAATAGACTAGAATAAACACTGAAGTTTCTGCAACGTTTTCTTCTTTTCTGGAAACAAAGTTCAGCATTGTGCATCCAGATAGAGTGTTCCAGTTTCCACATATTGCAAGTCATCTACAGGAAATGCTACTTTAAAAAATTCAATCAGTTACCAGTACCTGTCCTTTCTTTGTCTTCTGAATACTATATATTCTTGCTAAAATACTTTACATACTTCACAATACTTCACAGTGGTTTTAGGGGGAGTATACTCATAAGTACACCAATGAGAGATTCCTAATGATTAACTCAAATGTAAACGGACTAAAAAAGAGTCACAGACACTAATATTAAGTACTGTTTATTTCTGGGTATATATTCCAGGCACAAGTAACATTCTTCTAAGATATTAATGTGAATCAATATTTTTTATATCAGGTTACATGTCATAATACACGCATAATTATCTGTAAAGCATGTTCTCAAGTGTAAAAATACTTTTAAAAGCCTATATATCTATAACAAGGGTTCTTATTTTTTATTCCTACAGCCTTAACAGTTTGCTTCTAATGAAAGACAAACAGGTTTAGATGACAGCATACATCACTATTGAGTTTGGCTCTCAAACCTTTGGGCCTAACTCCTGACTCCTTTGTGCCTGACTCCTGCAGAGTCAATCAAAAGCATCTTGCTCCCAAAACAAGTATTTTTTTTAATGACTAGAATCAAAGATCAATTAACTAAATGCTACTTCATTTTCTCTAGTCACCAACATTTTTTGCTTCCTAAATAATATATAATGCTTCCATGCTTACTCTACAACCAAGTTTCAAAAATATACATATGTGGTTTTCAAAGCCTTATCAGGGAAGCTTCTTCCTGGTCATTTAGGTTGCCTCAATCATTCCTTCGACAACATTAAGGATTACGCGGACCAGCGATCAGGAATCTGTGAGGCCAGGGACTTAGTCTCACGTAGCCTTTAGTCACACTTGCTTGTTTTTTTCATGTTTTTATCGAGCAATATTAAGATGCATATCACACTGGGCTTGTTAAAATGTGTTGCCTACAATTATCAGCTACAAAGAATGAAAATTCAGAGGCAGCTGCTGCTATCAAACAAGGAAAATAGAAACCTTCTCTTTCTACAACTTCAAAATCAGAGCTCTGTGGAGCTTTTGAAAAATTTACTTTCAATTAAAACCAAAGTTGAGCATCAGGCTACAAAAAGTAGGTTCTTCACTAAAATATTTATGACTGTCAGGTTTATCACAGCATCAGAGTCAAAATTCCTAGTAGTGAATTTATTTCACTTCATTTAAAGCTTTAACTTATCTAATCTTATTAACTACCTACCGCTGAACAATTAAATGATTAACATTCAAGAACCCTACTACTCTAGGTCTGCCCTTTTGGTAAAGACTTTATTACAGCACCAGGGTGTTACTGGTTGAAAGGCAAAGTCCTGGTTATTGACAATATTCAAAGAACTGAATGCCAAGAGAAGAAACTGCTGAAGAGCAAAAAAAATGAATAGCCCAATAAGCACTGTTTGAAGATGAAGAAAAAGTATATCCCCTGTAACCACAGAATATCACATTTAACTTGGAAGCTGTTCTGGATCCTCACACCCAGAGAATGATCCAACACTACTACACGAACAAGCCAAAGAGCCTCCTGATAGCAAAGAACTGGCTGGACACAAAGGCAAAAAATGCCTTTCAGCCAGGTAAAATCTAAGCTGTAGTACTGAAGAGTCTGTTTCAAGACAACTCCTCACCTCCACAACAACACTTCGGCTACGGACAGCGATTTTTATTTTTTTTTCCTTTCAGCTTTATGGGAAATCTCAATTTCTTCGGGAATCTTGTCTTACCCTGGGCGGAATGTGACTCCCGTTTTTCTGCCTGTATGGAAGGACAACCTTATTAAAAATAAATTTAAAAAATCCTTTAAACATTAACTTTGGACTAAGATTTTTCATTTTGTGGCGCAGACGATCTGAGGTGGAAACGACCTAAATTAGTGCTGACATAAATTATTAAAAAAACTCAAACATGAAGGAAAAAAACAGTGGAATTGGGAGAAGATGCTTTAATAACTCATAAAAGTAAAGAGGAGCAACAGTCCTTTACTTTAATTCCTCATTTTGTGAATATCTGTATAAAAAAATGGAATGCTTTTGTCTAGATTATAAAACAAAAGTCTTTATTATAAAACTCAGCACACGATGATAATTATGCTTAATGCTTTCAGCAGAAAAACAAGACAACTTTGAGATTTGTGCAGCAAAGATGCGAGGCCAACCATGATGCCAAAATACATTTTTAATATTTGTACAAAACAAAAACAAACAAACAAAAACAAACAAAAAATATTTCATGGCAACTTTCTATGACATATTTATGCAGGAATCAAGTACGACTTTAAACCCACCATTAACATAAACAGTAGGAAATTATATTTAAAGCTATTGCCTAAGTGTAAGAAAACATGGAATTCCTTGTAGTGCTTTTGAATATAGTAGAGTACAGATCTCTTTCCTAATGGAGCTATGAGCAGTAAAGAGATGAAAGACACTCCTCAAAAGAGGAAGGAAGAAAAAAAATTACCTTTAGTTCCTTATAGTTTACATTACTTATTGTATTTATAGGTTGTGTAAATTACTACCACTTAAAGTAAAGCATTAGTTCCTAAGGGAAAGCATGAAGGGCACACTTCCTTCGCTTAAGTGTTTTGGGTAAGTAATATGTTTACATTGCCCCAAACAGCTTTTAACTTCAATAATTCTACCCCCCTTTACAAAACAAATACATTCCTGTATTCAGTCAAAAGGATATCTGTAAATTAAGACTATTTTCCTGGTTCAGCACAATGTTAATGGGATTTCCATTTGTTTCCTGTTTGAATTTTAAGGAAGGATTTTTCTGACAAATGCATCTTTGTTATTTCTGAGTATTGCCCCCAAAAAAGTTAAGGAGTTATGTTTGCCAGACCCTCATCCATGTGAGTGACAGCAGCTCTATTCACAGACCTCCACACTATGAAAATCCATCTGGTTGAAACGTTCTGATGTGCACTTAGTTAATTTATATGGTTTATATAAAGTTTAACCTCACAGCTAGTATTTTCATTTTCTTTCTTCATGAATTCACAGACACACAAACTATACTGCAGCCACCAAAACCAATCACAAACAGCCACCACAGAGATTTCAAAAGTGTGCTTTGCCCTGAGGAGCTAGGCTAGCAAAGTAAAACTGGTTTAAAAACAGAATACTTGCAGCTAATGCATATCCTTTCAGCAACACACACATACCAGGTTAAATTAGCGATACTAGGTCAGCTTGCAGCTATTTCCTGTCCCCTGTCCCCCCCCCCAGTAAAAATATAAAAAACAAATGTTTAAATCAAGATGAGATCCACAGAAAGGTTTCCAACTGCTGACTGCTGAAGGCCATAAGAACAGTCTCTGGAACAGAGATGAGATCTCCACACTCTTTGCCATGAGCAAAATAATGAGGTCAGGGCCAACCTCCCTTTCCCCACAACACAAAGAAGACTGAACAGCAGAACAGGTTGGTACTCCAGTAATTCCTTCTTTTTTGTTTTGTTTTTTTTTTAATTTGCAAAAAATAAGGGTGTGGTCATTTATCTGCAGGAATCGGCTCCACTCCAGGCCACCCTCCTGAGTGAGAAATGTGTGACAACTTCATGGGGGGTCAGGTTTCTTCCCCTGAACCTCCTTGCCACGGAGTATTTTCTCCTCAAGGAGATGCAGTAGCTGAAACACACCTATGCAGCTTAGTCTAGCATTTTAAAATCTCTACTCCGTGAAACTAGGAAGAGACACACAGACCTACATTTTTTTAAAATTTACTTTAAAAATAATATAAATGCATTGTATTTTCACAGCAGTGTTAAAGCCCATACAGACAGCTCTCTGCCTCTGGTTCCCCCCATACTCAAATGTACCTGGGGATTGGATCAAGAAATCCATGCGTGGCCAAGATGCCTTGCTTTCAAGTCATTACTTGCTTTTTGGAAGCTTTCCTTTTACCTTGCAATCAGCCTCCTTCAGCTGCGTTTGGCCCCTCAGCTACATCATCTCTGCTCCCTCCAACAGTTGTTCTCACTTCCCGTGCTGGCAACTCTCCCTCCATGACCCATTCCACCATGGTTTTTAAAGGGCTGTACCAATGGCTCTTATCTTTGTTCCCTCTCCTATGGAAATTGAAAGGTCTTGAAGCTTTATGCCTCCAACCAGCAGCTAAGGAAACCGGTTATGCCCAGTGTGCACTTATTCCTTAGTTCTGCCTAACAGGAGCCACTGGATTCAGCAGCTCATCTATTCACAGACAGATGGGCGAGTTCATCCACCCCAGTACCCTCGCAGAATCAACGTGTGGGAAGAGGGACGTAAAAATAGTTACAAGGATACAAACAGCTTACAAAACCACACAAGTTTTTGAAAAGAATCTTTAAATTGCACAGAGATAAATTCCCCAGATCATTCCTATATCGGCATTACTGACCAATTTAGAAATCTTTACTTACTTAAAAGCATTCAACAGCTTTATAGCTTTAAGATTACAATAAAAGGAGGGAGGATACTTCTTGCTCTTTTTACTTTCATAGTGTAGTTTTAACCCCTGTTCAAACTGATGTTCAGAAAACAAAGGGTTTGGCTAAAGCATACATTTTCTAGAGTATTATTTTTAGCTTGCTTAACGCTGAAGGAATTCACTACAAGCTCTCCACAGCATGGAACAACGTTCCCACCAGTCTCTCTGTTACAAATTAATGAAAAGCTGGCTACTCATTCTCTGCCTGAAGGCATCTACCATGCATCATAAACTTCAGTCCTGGGCACTGAGGAGCAGATCATGGTACAACCTTACCCAAATAGTCCAAAGGAAGCTTTCTGCTTCACATTTGTTGCAGCAGATGACCTCTCGAGCCTTCTACACAATTAATTCTCGTGTCCTCTCCTCTTCTTTCATTACCAGACTTCTACAAAAGCGTCACATATTCAGAAGAAATTGAGAAGTTCTCCGATCCTCTTTGAAACACAGCATGTAGGACAATCACATGTATTTTTAACTGCCACACTCCACCACTGAAATGTAATGTTGAGTTTGACAGAAAGAACAAGAATGGAGTATTTGCAAAATTGCATCAAAAAGATTCAGTGGTGATCTTTGCATTAAATCCCCTGCTCTAAACAAAATCTATAAGGCATTTTAGCTGTGTACATTGGAACAATGCCTAGGAAAAAAGGCTACAAAGAACTCCCCACCCAAACCACCACTCTTTGACTGGTATTTATCAACAGCAAAGCAAATATAAAATTATAATATGAAATCCCATGGCTACAAATAAAAAAACACCAAACAAAAGCCAAACACTAAAGCAATAATAAAAATGTTATATATTCTAAGTAATTCAACTGCTCCTGCTCGTGTCAGTAGGAATAACTTTATGCTATTACCGGCTACTATAGAACAATTTGATTTTGAAACACTAAAAATACTTATATCCAGTTTTAATACTACACTGAATTTGATCTATTTGGCCTAAAAACCTTGACAGTCAGAATTCTCTGTTTCTAAAGAAAAGGGACACTTTACAATTCAAAATAAAGAAGAGGCAAGGGATTGTAATATTTTAACTTAAACATTGTGTGAGTTATTAGATAATAGTATAAGCGATTTATTTAACAAAAAACCAAAAAAACAACATTTTAAGTCATCATTTATGATCGCTAGGATAGAAAGCATTTGCCTACCTGCCAAAACCTGTGGTTTGCTTTTGACTTCTATAACTCAAAACAACACTGACAAATGTGCAGAGGAAAGACTCATAAAACATTTTCCCTTAAGTTTGGTATTTCATAGCCGATCACTTATTGGTCCCACCTTTCCCCTGCCAACCAGGTCTTTATTCTGCTCTCCAGGAGGAGCTTTCCTTTCCCCAGTTCTTCTAGGTATGCAGTTCCAAATAACGTGTAGTAGACAGTGACATGGTCTAGTGCAAACTTGCAACTTCCAGCGTAGATTTGCAAACTACATATACATACTTTGTACTACTCCATGCAACCTAGCAAGCAGAAAGGACATATGAGTCATCCCCTACAATCCTTCTCACCATTAAGGGTCCTAATACAATCTATGAAGAAATCACACAAAACAGAGAGAGATATTTCGTCGACTTCTGGAGGAGTGAAGTCTGAATTATTTTAATTAAAATTTATAGTGTTTGTCTGCTAATGGAAAACATGCATCTGAAATAAACCCTTATACGGTAAAGAATTCCTCAGCTATAGAAAACTAATTAAAGCAAGTAGTTCCATGAGCTCTGCTACTAATGAAGCTTATTTTTGTCAGATTTGTGCTTCACAGTTGATCAAGACTTCTGACAGGATGTTTTACAGTCCCTTCTCCAACTGGCGACCGATTTTTGTAAAACAGAAGTATCTTGTTAGCTTTGAGAAGTTTGCCTTTCTGTCGATGGCTGAAATCAATCGACTGAACAAAAAAACTCCACAAAGAAGCACCTATAGACCCCAGCCTGGAAACCTAACAGCCAAGGGAGGACAGCACCTTGTAGGAAGGCTGTACAAAAGACACTTGCTGGCAGGAAGGCCTATGTGAGATGCACGCTAATACCACAGAATGATGCGGTTTCCTCCTAACAGAGGAGTGAACAACTGAATAGGACTCAGGCTTTTTTCTTTGACAGGCCACCCAGACCATGACCCACCGGCCTCTCTGCTGAACTTCTACCACCACTCACCACCTCATGCTCAACATGTTTGCATTTGGCAGCGCGGCCATGGCCAGCCCTTCCCACCTCATTGCATAGCCCTGCTATGCGTTCCTAACCTGCCAGAGTGCTACACCCATATTGTCCTTTCCCCTACTCCATGCCAAATATACCCTCGCTCCTTTGTGCAAGACCATGAAGGTGCAGCGTAGCCGAAAGGGGATTAACAGAACGTTTGATAAACCACAGGCAGGCAGATATGGCTGGCTGGCAGGGCAACACGCGAGACACAACTGGACTGCCAGGGCACTTAGAGAGAGTCCGCTTACAGTCCACACAGGCTGGGTCGCAGATCAGATCCAATTCACCATCAAGCAAAAGGACGGACTTTTTTTGGAACTAAAACCAAATGTTTGGTATTTTAAATTCTAAAGCAAGCATGTTCCTATTTAACTGAAATTTTACATAACATCTTGTTTCTCAGCCTCGCCAGCTGTTCATTAACATGTTTCTCAAAGTAAGATGCTGTAATAAAATTGCCTTCGTTATTCTCAAATTTTTATATGAAAATAAAAGGAAAAGCCATAAAAATAGAGCTATTACAAGTGCTTTTAGCAACAAAAATGCCTGTGGAAATATCTTTCATCAAATAATAGCATTCACCATTAATGACTATGTACAGCATAAAAAGGGAGGAACTTCAGTAATATACTACTTGTAGAAGTTATCATCACTTTCAGAACTACAATTCGGTTCCTCCTTAATTTATAGATGTCACCTAACCTATAATATATGAACATAGGCATTAAACAGTCCTCACAGAACCTTGGTTAATTAAAGAAATCTTAAGTAAGTTTTACTGGTGACAAAGTAAAAAATTTAGTGCCTGGACCACAAAGTAGATGGCGGTGCTTTCACAGTGTTGTGATACTGATGCTTCAACCAGAGCACTGTCAAACCTTCTAAGACCATACCGACATGAAGTCTTCAGTAAAGAAGAACACAGAGGCTGGCAGAATGACTGATAAATGGAAAAGTCAACAAGGAACCATTTCTCACAACAAAGCCTAGTGGGCAGCCCATTAAATGGCAGATCTGTAACAATCAAAGAAATGTTTTTTCTTCACAATGTATATTTGAGTTACGGAATCATTGCAGCAAGACATCGGACACCTACAAAGCACAAATGCACTCAAAATTGAGAACTAAATCCTTGAATGACAGACCCACTGCTCATTATTTAAAACACAAATGCTTGGGTGCAATCTTTAGCTAATTAAGGGACCTAACTATGGGAAAGAATCACTATATATACTTCATGCATTTCTTACATTTTTCCCCCCAAACATCTTTACTAGCTGCCTTTGGAGAGAGTGTGGAACTAAATGGTTGCTTGGCCTGACCAGAACATGGCTATTCTTCTCTTCTCATGAAATACTAGAAGACATGCCAAATACCAGATGAAGGCAGGCAAACCAACAGGCACAAAATGTACACAGACACTAGACTCTTATTACCCTCCCAGCTCACAAATAGCATTAATCACCATATATAATATAATGTAAGACACAACAGATTTGAACAGAGTCATGTATAATCATTCAGAGAAACAAAAATTACAAATGAGAAAAATTATTTTACCTCTCTCATACGTGTGATTTCATTCGCTACTGGGAAACAAGCCATGATCCACGGCCAGCTCTCAAACAGGAAAACAAATTAGGTACAACAGATTCCAGAGCCTGTATTCCACAAAGAGGTTAAACATTGGTCTACTTTTAGAAAGCTTTTCTAATTCAGTGGAAAATGAAGACTGGACAAGCGGACCCTATATCTGAGCAATGCCTCAGTGTAGTACATAGATCCTGTCCAGTGTAAGGAGTGAAAAGTCATTTAGGCCAAGAGTTCTGTCCCCTTCGTGTCTTAGATGTTACTTTTCTTTCAGTTAACTATTAAATTTCCACGAAGATTTACAGTCGC
>JAHREE010000379.1:7177547-7213424 GCA_033628505.1 Tringa tobata | reverse complement strand
GAGAAGAGACCAGCACCAACCTCTCTACAGTGTCCTTTCAAGTAGTTGTAGAGAGTGATGAGGTCTCCCCTCAGCCTCCTCTTCCTCATACTAAACAGTCCCAGCTCCTTCAGCCTCTCCTCATATGATTTATTCTCCAGGCCCTTCACCAGTTTCGTTGCCCTCCTCTGCACTCGCTCCAGCACCTCGATATCTCTCTTGTATTGGGGAGCCCAAAACTGGACACAATACTCCAGGTGTGGCCTCACCAGTGCTGAGTACAGGGGCACAATCACCTCCCTACTCCGGCTGGTCACGCTATTTCTGATACAAGCCAGAACCTACCACACAGTAAAATATCTGTACCTGTTCTTTTAGTTTGGTCAGCTTTAGGCCTGTGATATTACTTGTGCAGAACTACTGTACAATTTCAGTTTGCTGTTTCCAACGCATATATGGGACTGAAGCAAGGAGAAGGCCTCATATCTTCTATATGCTAGCAATACAGTGATGTATGTATCTCATCAGATAGTAGAGCACCAAAGCAATTAAGAGACTTACCGAAAACCCAGTCAGAAGAACTGTATACTAGCACACTTGAGAGACCCACAATAACATACAAGCATGAAGGAGGATCAGCAGATTTCTTATCCCCTACTCCTCACAAATGTCCATGTTTCATTAAGTTCAGAATTTGAATTTTTCTTTTTGCCAGCAGTAACTACTTATACCTTATCATTCAACAAAGACATGGCTGAAATCAGCCATGCCTTTACCATGACATCTTAGAGGCATCCAGAAGCACAGCTGGCAAGGATTCTTGGTCCACATTGGCAAACATCGATTTAGATAAGAAGGAATCCTTCCATCGGGATTTGGATCAAAACTTTACTGAGAGGATCAAGGTTATAAAGTACACTGGACTGAATTGAACAAATTCTTTCTGATTTATAAGGTTATGTATTAGCAGAAAGAAAACACTATTCACAGAACACAGGAGCTGAAGGAATTAGACTGGACAATCTCTTACTAGTTTTAGAAAAATGAGACACGTACTGACTTGGCTGACTCCGATGGATCCTTTGTTTGGGAGCGAGACGTGCTTCCACTGCGCTTCCTTGCCGTGTGTCCAGGTACACACCGCACTGCCTTGGCCGCTTCCTTCAACTGTTCTGTACAGAACGAAAGGTAACACAGGGATGAGTTTAACACATCCACCTGGAGTATACCATGAGGAAACGCAAGCCAAATATTTAACAAAATTAGCAGCCACCTTTCTAGTAACTTAAAAAATATGCACCAACAATCCACATGACAACAAAATATCCTGGAAAAGAAAAAGTGCCTTGACCCACAGCCCATTCCATGTTTTCCCCTTCTACAATATATAGCTCTTCATTATGTATTTGTTTGTACAGGACTTAAATAAACACTTTGTTTAAATAAATCCTTCAGTCTAGAAGGATAGTTTGTAGCTCCCAGTTTAAACAATTGCAGTGGTGCATACTTGACCAATGGATTGCCTTAGCATACCTTAACAATTCACAAACTTCCAGAGGAAACATTATAGAAACAAAAATGCCAGTGTTTGAACTAAACAACAGCAAACTGAAGCGTAAGCACCAGCATTTACTTTTACTGCATAACAGTGACCCAAATTAATTCAGTAGTACTTTTCCTACAGGTGTTCTAAAACCAGTACCAATTTCTTCTCCTTTGTAAATGCTAGGATCATTTAGTTCAACACAAAAATACATTTATCTGACCTCAACAGAGATGAATGTCTTTAACATGATTTTGTCAGACAAACCCTATTTTCATATACATAAAATATATTCATTACCCATATTAACATACATTAATGCTACATAGGAAGTACAGCAAACTCATGTAATTAGAAAACTAATTAGCATGTTTCTAAGGACATGGTAATTCATTAGAAAACAAAACATGGAGTTTTGAATTATACACCTTGCCCTCCCAACTTGTCAATAAATTCAGTCTCCTTAAAAATTATTTTTTTTTTAGGATGCCAGTTTTTAGTACTGGTCGGCTGTAAAAGTTCTCTAGAGTAGCACCACAATTTCCATTATCTAAGGCAAATGAAACTACATGCATACATACGCAGTGGATGTTATATCCTTACAAAAAAAACCCAAAAGCTGATAGCTCCCCGTCAGGAAAATAACCTATCTGTCTTCAAAAAGAAGAAAGGAATATACTTTTGATGATTTCACAATAGAACCTGGCACCATATGTTTAATTTGTGTTGGGTTTTTTTCTATTTTTGTTTTTCCTCCCTCTTGAAGGACTAGAGCAAGCTCTATTATGCATGAATTCGGAAAGCACAAGTCAGCCAAAAGTCACAAATCTCTCAGGATAGACATGTCCATCTGTCATTTCACAGCAGGAGAACAATAGCAGCTTCAACATAGACACAACAAGCTCACACAATCCTTACACAGCCAGACAGAAAATCTGCCTTAGCTGATAGTTAGCTGCCTTTGAAACTCCAGACAGATGTTCCTGTGGAACACCAGGATCAATTACTGCTTTCTTGTTTCCGTATTTTCAAATTCCTCATTTGTTCATAGCAACCAAAATATAGTCCGTTTACTGCTTGTAATCTCTACAGAGTTTTGGGAAAATCAGAATTCAGAAGGAACAAAACTCAACACACAGAAGCATAGAGTACACTAGTCTTTAATCTGCAATTTTTCCACTGTCCAGGCTTATTTTAGAAGTAAGCAATCCACAAAGTTTGACAAAGACTGTGCTTGTATTGCTATAACAATCTTCTAGAACTATGCTCAGCAGCCTCCAATGATCTCCAAAAATCTGTGTAACAGACAGCATACTGCATTGCTTCTCTACTGTTGAAAAAAATCAGCTTTTTTTTTTAATGATTTATTTCATATCTATAGATCTCAAAAACAAAAGTTTTTGAGATCTTTTTGAGACAGAAAAAGAATTATTTGTAAAACACCCTAATTTAATCTTTAAGTGACTAAGCAGGAAAAATTGTCAAAGCATTGGTTGAAGTTCAAGTAAAAATATGTGTTACTGATAACACTCAATCAATTTACACATCTAAAAATAATCTCACTAGGGCCATCTGTAAAACTTTTGTTTCAGTAGTGTATGTTGGGTTTTTTTTCCCTGACAATCAATCTCATTGGGTTTTGGTTACAGCAAATTTGCAACACTGGCTCCTTCACGGTTCCCATACTTTTCAGAAGAAAACAAATGGGTCCTTTTAAGCAGCAGAGTAGTGCCAGTGTCCTGTGCCCTACTGTAAAATTTGCTTCATTGAGAATAAGCCTCTAAACAAAGTCTGACTGCTAGCAACTGAGGACACACTGAAAGTACAGGCCTTGGAGTACCTTCAGAAGTCAATGTTGGGATTTAAATCTAAGCAAACCCCAAATTAAGCAAAAGAATCTCAAATATTAGATAAAGCTAAAGATCATTTTTGTTCAGGAATGCTATCATCTGTATTTTCTTTTTTCAAGGACCACAAGACAGAGAATGGTAATGGTCCAGGCAAAGAGACAAAATAAGAAGCTTGGGAAGGAGCAGGAATAAAATGCTCAAAAGACAAAGATGGAATGGAAGTATATGAATATTACTGATAGAAAGCATGCTTTATATAAGCTTTGAATTGCAAGGTTTCATTTCCAAAATTTATCTGTGCCTCTCCGGGCATTGTATGTAAAGCTCTTCTTGCCAAATCGCTCCCCTTTTTGAAACCATAAAGCAAACTCATTTTCTTTTGACATCCCACAAAGAAGTAGCTCAGTCTCACCTAACTAGCAAAGACAATTAGTCATGCATTAACTCTTAGTCCTTTAAAGTTTGCTGGTAGGAACAGTACACAAAATCTGAATAAAAGAGTATCTCAAATCCCAAGAGAGAGTATGTATGTCAGAGCAGGGGGGAAAAAAAGGCAAAGAAAACTCTTTTAGAGGGGCTTTGTTTTAGTTTGGTTTGGGATGGCAGGGGTTGTTTGCTTTCTCATCTGCGTTGAAGCCTGGCATTGCCTGAAGGCACGGATAGCACAGATTGAGCAAGAGCAAGAGTGCAGCTGGAAAAGTCAAAAGGTAACAGCAAAGCCAATTCCTCACCGTTAAGCAACAGAACAAGAGTTAAACCTGCCACAAAGGATAATTACATCAGAAATATCTGCTTTTCACTTCTATCCAAATCTGTTAATACAGTGTATATCACTGCTTTTTGTGAAGCTGTATCATACCACATAAACCCTGTATTATCCAGTAAGAGGTGCCTTCCTAAACAGCACGTTATTTTAAGCACATTACAATTAATTTCTCATTCTGCAGAACAGGCTATATTCTACCCAGTACAAATTCACACTCTAAAAGGTAAATTTCCATTTTTAGCAAGATAACTAAGCTGAATCTGTTGATACAAAATTATCCTTTAAAGAAAATAAAATTTCAGGTAGACATTACATTTTTCCTATTTTTCCTTACATAAATGATCCATTAGAACAGGATCTGTGCGAGAAATAGTCTTCAGGTGTGGACATACAGCACACTGTAAATAAGCATCCCCCTCCTCCGACTGCTCTTTTCCCCTCAAGTTTTCCCCGTCTCCTGTGCCCCCCCAGAAATTAGATATACTGATAACATCTGCAGTAAGACCAAAACTGAAAAAGAGAAGTGCACAACACTGAACTAGCACTTGACAGACAACTAGATCCTTACTCAAGTTGTACAGCTGTTCAGGGCAGAAAGTTCCTAAAGGACTAAATATTCATATTAAAATGAAGGAGGAATAGTATTCAAATTAATACAAGACAGTGAATGGCCAAAAGAGTTACAAGGAATGGTTTTGTGATTTAGAAACATTTATTTTCCTAGGAAAGTGCTCAAATTCAAGTAAAATCTCCCAGTGGAGATGCAGCAGATCTCAAGATACAACAAGACATTTTAATATGGTGTTGGGAGAAATGAAGTCACAAGCTATAACTGCAGGGCTGGAATAAAATTTGTACCTTAAGGAACCGTTTAATGCTGGGATCCTTGCAAAGAATACTTTTCTTGCATGTGTTAATATCATCAGTATATCATCATCATCCTTTTGCCCAGAACACTCACAGAAAGTCATGAAAATTATGCTTCACGTGTTTAACGTGGTATTTAACTGCTGGACTTTACATAAACCAGTACAACACTTGTTGACATCTTCCTGGAGCCTGGCTCAGCAATGTACCGCATCATCCAAACACTCCTTTTAAATCCACACGAACCCAGACCAAAGCCTAATATTCAGCGGGAGACTCCTTCTATCAAGGTGCATTTGTAAAGCTTCCATGTTTTGTTAAACAAGCCAAAGAGTCCTCCGGTTAGAAAGGTATAAGCAGTGTCAGGGCCACTCTCACAGTCCCATCTTTTGCTCCATTACGGGTGACCACTGAAATGATGAGTAAAATTAAAAAAGTCTTATCCAAATACAGATTTACTTTTTTTAAATAAAAGGGGTGGGAGGGGAGCAAAAAAACCCCACCAGTTGCCATTGTGTCCTCACACACGGGCTAGCAGAACACAGTTACCATTTGCAGTTTCCAGGTGCAAAGAGGTTGGTCACGAATCCACTCACAATGCACTCCATACTTCCACCCCTCTGCAAGAGCTGCTCTGCCCGCCGCCACCACCCCAAAAGTGCTGGGCCATCTTCCTTCACGTAAACCCAGGAAGTCTGTGGACAGTTCAGGAAGCCAGGGGAAACTTCCATTCCCCTAGCACAGGGAAACCGCCCTGCAGGGCACGAGTAACAGCAACTTTGACAGCAACTGCTGGGAGCCTCACCAGCACACTCCTGCTGTAAGTGTCGGCAGGAGCAGCATGACACCTCAGTGAGCAGCGGGTAAATGGAGTAGAGCCTTGAATGCCCTTCACCTGAACCGAATCAGGAAGATCTCTTCAAAGAGAAGTTGCTCCCCACCACCAACAGATGTAGAAGTGGACAATCCCCACAGCACAAGGACCAGGAAGGGGGATACCCATGGTCACGGCATAAGTAACTCAATCACCGAGTATGTCTCTGCAAGACAGCAAACAATTTGATAGGTCTCAGGGGGAGCTAGGCTTTGTTTCTATGATACCACTCACTCCCCACTGCCAACAACTCTGTCTTCCATTAATGTTTTTCTAGCCTTCTACCTGGAAACGCTCATCTTAGCGTGGCCAGTCACATCTCAACCCAGGGTACTACGTACAGGGGCCACAGCACCACAGCTCTCCTCATTGCATAAAGCACTACTTTGGTTTCCAGGAACAGAACAGCTTATTTTCCTCTTTCCAAAACTAACATTACTGCTACTGTAATCCTGGAAAAAGAGATACCCAGGGGAGAATCAAACGGTAACGACAGAAGTTGTGAAAACAAAATGGCTTCCTTCCATCTGCGAAGCATAACTGCTGGGGAGGGTAAGGGGAGAATGCTTTGAAGAGGATCTCTGCATTAAGAATTTATTTAGATGTGTCAGACAGACAGTGTCCTGCTGTGCTTGTCCCCAATTATCTGGAAGTAGAAATAAGATGGGGAGCAGATTGCAAAGCTTTGATCTGAAGCAGAGCAAGGCTGGTTTCATGATTTCAGTTGTGTCGTGGCCTTTACAGGCAGCCAAGGCTGAGATCTGTTCCTAAAACTCTCATACATCTTATAGTCTCCTATATCCACTGACCTCCTTTGATCAAAATGATGAGTAGCCCCTTTTGCACCCAAAAGGAAAGCAGCTGGTGGAAGAAAGTAACCCCAAGGCTGCAGTTTCAGGAGCAGCCGAACCAGTTTGAAGGCTTCTTGCCACCCAAAGGGGAACACAACAGAAGCCTTCCCCCTCCTGCCCTCCCCTTCCCATGGCTCGGTACCTGGCCACTCAGTTCAAAGATGAGGAAAAACTTCTTTACAGTGAGGGTGACAGAGCACTGGAACAGGCTGCTGAGAGACATCGTGGAGTCCCCTTCTCTGGAGATTTTCAAGTCCCTCCTGGATGCAGTCCTGAGTGATGTGCTCTGGGCAATCCTGCTTTGGGAGGGGAGTTGGACGAGATGATCTCTAGAGGTCCCTTCCAACTCTGACAATTCTGTGACTCCATGGCTCTTTCCCTCCTCTACTCCAGCACTTGACAGGCCCTCCTAACAAAGACACTACCTTTAAAAGCCTGGCTATTTCTTCTCTTGAGTTAGCGTGGGAGAGGGGAAGAGGGGAGCAGAGCCAGGGAGGCAGGACCCTGCTGCAAGCAGGGGTACGTCCTCACTGGTGTCTGGGGGGACCTAGACGCTGGGCCACTCTCCAGACAGCCATCTTCAAGTACCATTGGAAAAGGCTAGTTCACCTGTGAGATTTTTAAAACATCTCCAATTTTCCCCATCTGTAACATCTTTTCTTGTATAATTTGAAAGGAGTCAGGCCCACACATTGATTCTTTCTTTTTCCAACGACTCCAGAGATGTCTGGAGGACATTCTATTAGCACAGCAGTAGTGAGCAAACACTTGGCCTGGGTAATTGCTTGTGCTAAGGCATTCTGCAGCCATGGTTGAAGATAAACTCTTTCAGATTTAGGAGGGACCTGCCTAAAACTGCTATTAGCTTGCTTGTTTGTTTTAACCAACTGAAGGGTACAACAGCATAACATAAAAATCCCATGTTCTCACTGAGTAACACAAAACCGCTTAAGTTTGTAGCAGACTATTCCATTAAAATAAAACATCTGTAAATTAAGTAACGAGGGCATGCTAGCATTATATGTCCTAAATATTTTAACACAGACATATTCACAGTATTTTGTGCAGTAACAAACAAATGGGTGTAGTTCAGAAATGTGTGCATAAAATTATCTAGTTTCAGGGACAAATGCACGTTTCACAGATTAGTTAGAAAATACAACACTTCCATGGGATATTATACCTAGAGCCTGCCACTTATTTTCATTTGCTTGGGAAACCTAAGTTTAAAGTATATAACACTAACTGCAAATTATTTACTGACCTACCTTTTTTAGGACACTTAATGTTACAATAAAACGCAATCATCCAGGATCTCCTAAATACCACATGTATTTGAAGTAGCAGTTTAGAATTACAAGCTTTATTAAAGAGGAATTTAAAAGGCCTAAACTTATCCACCAGTTAACAAACTAACCTATATGATCACATCCAAACACATATCTGATCACTTGAAGTATGCCTCAAGTGATAAAGCATATTGTGCCATTTTTAAATGTAGAGGGACAATATTTTAAAAAATTCTGCTCACATACCACTGTTTTGAACATCAGCAGAAGCTCTTCAATGGTCAAACTACAAAAAAAAAAACCCAAATCCAAAACATTATTTGCCTCATACCATCTGAATACTCCCACTGTAAAGGGAGTGCCAAAATGATGTCAGGGTAAATTTGATACCCATGCTTCACTACTGCAAGGGTGGATACCCTCTGAAGCTAAATTCTCTCCTGATAAAAAACATCAAGAGCTGGCCATTATGGAAAACAGACCTGTATCCTATTAAGTGATAACAAAGTAAATTGTGACACTGGAGAAACCTCCTGTTCCAATCTAGATAAAGTAATCTTTTTTCAGATAAGATTTCATTTGCATCCTTCTTTGCCAGCAAGAGATTTGGCAAGCTCATCTCTTAAGAGGGAGGAGATTTTACCAAAAAACCCCAAACAAAACAACCACCCTTCTATAAAAAATTTCCAAGCTTTCAAGAATAGCCCCTAGTTATCACAAATTTACCAAAAGTTTGGCATATAAATACAATAGTTCTTGCAAAAGATGAGATAAAGACACAAAGATTCCTGTAATTCTGGGAGTAACAGAAACCTATGAAGTCATACTGCACAGAAAAACAGGCATATAACAAAAACAATGCAAGTAGGGTAACAGAATTCAGTTCAGCAACGAACATGTCTTGAGCAAACCACTAGCCACAACTAATCAAGGAGCAGCTCATTGGAACTCTGTTGACTACATCAGGCTTCCTCAAAACTGCCTACATTGGGCCCCACTGGAAACGGTGGGATTTTTTAGCTCCCTTGTTCACAAGGCATTCTTCAGTTACGTTCCTTCCAGATGATCAACAACCCAAAGGGAAAAAACTCTCTAGAAAAGGCCATTCTGTATGCTTTCAGCAGAGCCCCACATCTTTGCTCCTACCCAACCACAGCAAGATTTCCCAGAAAAATATTCCTCTTTTTTTTTTTTCCTGGATACAACCAGCCCCCTTACAAAAGTAGAAAAAAAACCCTGCTCCTTTTCCTGATCAGATGCCAAATTAACCTGATCCTTTCTTTCTAGCTTTCCATGTCAAACTCCCATTACAGGTGTTACAGAGAAAATATGACGGGGCCCATAGTTTTAATTAATCCTCATGTGGCCAGTATACTACTTATACACTAAATACAGTGAAGCTTAGTTCTCAGTAAATGCAGGATAAATCCAAAGAGTCTCCAAGATACTCCAGATTTTAAACTCATCCACAAAAGAGTTGGTTTTAAATCAAATTAATTAACTTCTAATACATACATATTTCTGCATTTCTCATCTTCATCTCTAGCAAGCAAAGTTCCATGGGCCTATAGTTAACTGCATCACTAACTTTTATTTTCAACATTTTAGGGAAAAACAAAACAAAACAAAGAAAAAAAAAAAAAAAACAAACAAACCCAAAACCAACCAACCAACCAAAAAAAAAAACCACCACAAAAAAAACCAACCCTAACCTTTCTCTGGCAACAACATGAAATAAAATTAGAACCTACTGTATTTCAGAAAAAGTTCTTTTAAGCCCAAGAGTTCAGTGAATGAACATTAGCCCCTTAGAGCAAGTGTAGCCTATAAATGATCAGGCTGTAACAATCCCCAACTCACTCCAGAGGGTCAGATAAAATCTATTGCTTCTTAATGGGCAAAATATTTAACCAGTCTGAATAATCACTTAAAGAGAAGTTAACCCCTTGATTCCATATGTTTAAACATTAACATTTTCAGTCCATAGAAAGTATAAGCCAGTTAGCCTTAAAAAAAGACTATTTGCAGCCCATGTGCTTTGATGTGGAAATGTATACAATAGCCACTAGCAAATGGCAACATTTACACATGAAGTAACTTTTTTTAAGGTTTACTTTAATTATCAACTAGGAACCTGGTGGTCTGAATGCTATTTCTGATACTTTATGATCCAAGAAAGTAATTTAAACCAATTTTCTCAATTAAAGTCCTTACGATCTTACCTTACCAAAAAAAAAAAAAAACTAAAAAAATTTACCTGGTGAAACATTTGAAGTCAATTGCTGGATAAATCTCATTTTCTCAGCTAGCAAAAAGCAGAGACTTGTATTTCCTTAGGAGAGGATTACCAATTTTAGAAAACTAAATTATTTTTTTTTAAATCAATTTCTGACAATCTCTTCAGAAAAACTAACATATATTAGCACAGCTTCAAGTAAACATTCTTAAGCCAGCACCAAAAGCAACAGATACGCTAGTAAATAGATGTATTTTACCTTTAATCCTAGCATGTTTAAGAACTGCAAGATTACTTCCCTTTGATCTACGAGCAGTCAGGGATGGCAAGCAGTACATTTTCCACTGATTTTTACTGGAGCCATTGGTTTTCAGCTCCTTGGAAATAACCGAGCCTTGAATTCGAGGAATGTCGCGTGGTGATAAACAAAGGATACATCACATAACATATTTCCAAAATATACTAGCAAACACCATGTAATTCCTTTTTTCTGGTGATACCGAGCGAAATTTTCAAACGCAGCTGGTAATTAGGTGTGTAAAGTTAACATCAAGTTGCTTATGCTGGCACCTAAAATTAGAAGTCAGAGGAAGCTAGCTTCTGAAATACAGGTCTGAGGAGGAAGCCGGCTTCTGAAATGCAAATCTAAGACGACAGTGGGGCAGCAGCCAGCCTGCCCACTGTCCCCAGGCACTGGCAGCTCAGCAGTCGGCTCTTTGTCGGGCTGGAGGTGCCAAAATATGGGTGCTCTTCACAGGCAGAACTGCACCAGAGTCCACCACCCGCCTTCAAGACCCAGTCACAGATAACAACCTGAAATTCTGCTTAAATCATGAGATGGACGTGATGCTTTGTATTCTCTTTAGACATCTTATATTGTTTATATAGTTAAGAAGTTACCTAAAACCAGTCACGCTTCTAAGCACAGAGACCAGAAACTGTAACTCCCCTCTCCTGACTGCCAGCATCAGACAAAAAGACACACAGAACCAAGTTGTCTCAACCTTTTTTTTCTTCCTCCTGACTCTCTTACTTTCAGCATGAGAGTGGCAGAGTGGCCCAGCTTCTGTAAAAGGGGAAAATTCTCCAACTCCTCTCCTTTGGACAATTCAGTATGCTGGTGGCAAGGACACACCGCCCATAGGTTGCCCAGCCTGCAGAGAGATGTCAATACGGGCTATGCGTTTCCCGTGCAAGGAGCCCAACCAGCAGGCAAAGGCAGGTGATGGCACCACCTCTTTAACCAATTATGTCATGGGACTGTGAGGCAGGGCACAGGTCTTCCTGCACCTTCCTCAGAGATGGTAGAGATGATCAGCACCCACCAGCCAGGTACTTCCACTCCAAAGGTAGGCAGGAGATGAGCAACACTTTCCATGGGCTAAAGCTGCCAGCCTCCAAGCTCCGGTTCTCTTTATTGACTCTACAAACACTACAGGCTCTGAGCTCAGGTAACATGAATCAGGTGATGAATTTTTCAGCTCTACATGGGATTGGTACATGCAGTTGCTTTGAAATTATACCCAGCCTTTTTATGACTTAATATACTGATATATCAATTCCTGGCAGAATTTTAAAGCAAGCCATTCTGAAAACAAATTTATGAAAGAAAAATGAGTCAAGTGAGAGAAAGATTCAGTTTCCTTTTACATGCATGACTCATTTTAATTATCATCCTGCAGGCAGATCAGTTAATTGCTAGAAATAACTGATTGTTCACTCTTTAGCTTACTAGATAAAATTGTCATTGCACACTCAGGGTGAAAAATCATAACATGAACTAAAACCAGACTTTGTTTGATATTTCTAGCATTTTGCCTTTATTTTATATCTTTACTCTATTTTCAAACTATTGTTTTTGGAAAATAATGGTAAGTTTACATTGCTCAGGCATATTTTTCATTTGCTTTTTATCATCTGAAATGAGTTACATCAGCTAATTAAGCATTATACCATCTATTTTTTAAGCTAAGCATCCAGATGTATCTCTAGAAGTTTACATTTAAATCAATGTATTATGAAGGCATTATTTCACAGCATAAGTGAGTACACAGGATTTTTCTTCAAAGCACTATCTCAGATCAAGGTTTGTTTTTATTTTACCATAGAGGATCTCAAAAAAACCTAATTTGGCAGGGAAGGGCAAAAACATCAACAATTTAAATTGGGTTTTTTGGGTTGAGTAGGGTGGGGCAGGGACGTTGTATTTTTGTGTGTGTGAAAAAGAAGAAGTCATGCTCGAAAGAAAAGACTTAAAAATCAAATAGAGACTTGGTGACATGGCAAGTGCTCAACTACTGAGATCATGCCAAAACCAGCACCCATAATAGACATACAATGGAATGACAATGACAAAAGCTCCTAAAAAGGTATCTTTCCTTCTGGCCTGAAAGAGTTCTGTACTGCAGCTGGAAAGACAACTTCTTTTAAAGAAATCAAATGCACATGTTGGTGTTTCAGACCGGAAATAGAGATGGCAGGTATAAATAAAGCAGTCCCCTAGCTGCCACAGTTTATTATTGAAGAGCAATATATCTAGAAAAATTATTTGGATTTACAGACATTCTCATTTACATCCAGGTCTTCAAGAATGTATCACTTCATTCAAGAGAATTCTCAAAAAAAAAGTGTTCAAGCTTGTGAGGGGGAGCAACTGTAGGCCACAGGTGGCTGCCAAGGTAAGCACTAGTGGGGTCCATCAGGCCAACTAAACATGGCAATACCGCAGCTTGGTATAGCTGACTGTGCTGCAGGAGGGACTATCCCAAAACAAGCTCATGAGAGTAGAAAGCACACCCAAAGACACGCTTGTTGTCCCAGCTGACATGAAAGCAGTGCTGCAGCTCAGTCAATTTCAGTCACCTCTAATTTTTCTTTTTTTTTTTTTGTCAGGACATTTTCTAGAGTTCTCAAAATGCAGCACCTTAAGGGACTTCAATGTTCACCAGTCCTGTATGGCACACAGATTAGCCCAGAACCTGACATGTGAAAGCTATGGTTTTGCAAGGTGGTCTCCGTACAAATACACGCACCTACAAACATAGCTCATCTTCTGACCAGCAAGTGAAACAGATCTGTACTTCATGGAGCTAGAAAGGAAGGACTGCTATGTAACTCAAGCCATAAGACTTACCTGAAATAATTCAGTGTTGAATGACAGTTTATGTTTTAAGGGGAAAAAAGTGTAATCTTGATTCTAGAATTGCCCAAAACTTTCTTACAGACATGCTAGATGAAATAAGTACACTATTGGCCATATTTCTCAGTCCATTTTAGCTTTTCCTGGCTTTTTTCTGGTCACAGTCAGCATCATCTTTGATTCATGGACATAAGTAGTGTATCCCAGTAGCTGCTACGCTAGTGCCAAATACATGGTACAACCTCTGGATTGTCTACTTGTAGGCAGAGCACCTCATTTCCCATAGCCAGGAATCACACTAGTACTTTCTGGGTATACCACTATGCTGACAGCTTTTGTCGAGCTGATTATCTGCTGCTATCCTCTACAAAGTGTTTTGCACAGGTTATGTCCATGGGTGTTATCCCTGTTTCCTATCAGGATGACTGACTTCAGAGTTGTCATTAATCAGACTCGGCTTACCAACCTATTCACATCACTCTCTTACTGTTATTTGTCATTCTACTAATTGCTGCATGTCATTAGCAGGGAAAGGAATTATTTTTCCATCATTGGTGATTTTGAAAATCACATATAATGCTCTTTTTATGTTGCAGCTCAAACAAGGATTAATTCAGAAGTGTCCTAATGCCTCCACTGCCCAGGAAGTCAGGCTGCCTGACCACAGGGATCCTTTCAGGGCTTGCAAGCTCTGGTTTTGTGACTCCTCCGAGGTTGGCAGGGGTAATGTCTTTAATAAAAAGATAGGTGAAGAGCCAGCAGCTTATCTGCAAGCCCAACTAAACAATGACAACTCCATATTTACAGTTACATTAGTCATTTAGCCAGGTCAAAGATGACCCTTTGTTCTACTTCATAATCAAAAATGAATGTTAAATGGTTAAATACTTGACCTAAGACTACTACAGACTTACCCATCAACTGAACTTGTCACTTTATGTACAAACATTATCAAGTTGATTTTATCAGATAAATTTTCCACAACCCCATACCAGTTAGTATTAGTTTTATTTACTTCTTCCATGGCCTATTGATTGAATCCCATCACACACATATCCTAAAACCTGACTTTCCAGCATTTCCATCCAGCCCACCCAGAATCTTTTCCCTGTAGAAGGCAGAGTGTCGTTTTCAGGCAGCACCCACTGTTTGAGGAGAAAAATATTGCTGCCTACCACAACCTGATGCAGAGGGTCAGGCTGAAGCTGCTGGCCATGGCAGAGCAGCCAGTGACCGTTTCTGGTCTACCACTGCCCACCACCGTCAACCTGCTCTTACCTCATCAGGTTGCAACAGCAATCCGACTGTTGAGGGCTGACAGTGCAGACCACCCGCCCATCCATACGTCCAGCTGTCTTCCTAACCTTTCCTCCCCAGCAGCCTGTAACAAAACCCAGATCCAGCCCACAAGTCCATGTTGTACAATATTAAGTCATCACATATAATCTAATAAACTAGAGACAAAACACTGATGTTGTATTTTAGTCTCTGAAACTTCTCCAGAAATTAAAAAAAAAAAAAAAAAAATTAATTGGGGGAAAAGGGGTAAGGATGGAGATGTAAATAGCACTGACAGAGCAGAGAACTCACTACTCATCTTTTCTTTGGCCTGGGAATTTTGAAGGATGATGTTTAACTGCTGGCATCATTGGACTGGAATCTGCTTTGTTATAAACCTGTGAAAAGAGCTACAGTGTCTCTTCCAAACACTGAACAACACTAATACAATCCTTGCTGGTTTTGCACCCTCTTTACAGTTATACCATTCATATCAAGTAGCGTACCAACTGTTATGCTGCAGTTTGACATGCTCCTGACAGAATACACTCAACTTCTACAGCCCTGAACACATTGATCAGGACAGTCACACTCGTGGGCAGAGTCTTGGGTTCTTCCAAACTACATTTGTAGCTGTCACCTCTTCAGTGTCCAAAGACTGAAGTCACACGTGAGGTGAAACAGAGTGAGACAAAGTTCAGAGAACACTGACTATTATCTCACCCTAATAAATTAAGTGTAAGGATTAGTGTAAAAGGCAAACTGTTAATTTTGAATATTTGGAACCTAGGACTGCACGTCCTGGAGATGAACGGACATGTACCGTTTAGTGGGTGGCACTGGGAAGCATTCTGAGTTACATGTTTTGGTGGGCAAAGACATATTCTGTGAATCTTTTAAAACCAGAAATCTACTGTACACCTGCATTCAACAGCTGGCGACAAGACTTTGGGAACCAGAGGCCTTCTGGCAATTCTGTGCTCTCAAATAATTCACAAAGAAAGTGCCTGGATGGTCCTCCAGAATTTTATGACAGCTGAAAACGGGCATGGAGCAGTGGCTGCTGAAAAGGGTCTTTAACAGCAACTATATCTTCCATGCTGGATTGGGGTTTTTAATTAACACTCCAAGTTGCATTCTGCATTTCTGCACACAGAACTAGTTTCCTTTCATCTGTGTGATCCTAAGTATACATATCATGTATAATCTTAATGGGTGGAAACCATACATTTCAATTCATTTCCTCTTACCCTGCATAATAGTCTATAAACTTAAGTCAGATATCTACTGTCACTGCAACACTATCACTGCCAAATGGGTAGTTTGTCTTTCAACACCTTTAAGAAAAGTAATTTTCTTTCATTTTAGATCAACAGATCCACATAAACTTAAAATACAAGTACATAGCTAAAGGCTGTCTATAGTTATTCGTAGTTATTAAAGTTTCCAGCAGCAGTTCCTGTTATAATTGATGCTGATATTTTCCCGTGAAGTTAGCAAGTGGAGTTTTATATGAGAATGAAAGATTACACCCTTTAAGTGCCAGTCAGCTGCAGAGACAATTTTAAGAAGACATCACACTCTCATCAACATGAACTCGACACTGCATAACGGCCTTAAAAAGAGAAGCTCCAGCTAATATTGATCAGTAATCACTCCTGAAGAGAAAAAGAAGCAGATAAATGCTCACAGCATTATTTAACATACTCTGCTTCCTTTTTTTTGTTTTTTAAACCCCCATATGGAAACTCTCACTCTAATTAAACTACAGTTCTCCTAAAAGCATCTGTAGGTATATTATTGACAATTCATGGTGTAACTATTATGTACGCTTACCATGTTTTAAGAATTGGAATCCATGTCTTCAATTATATAATAAATCAATTAAAAAAGAAATTAATAAATTAATAAATTAATGTAATTAGGTTTCTGTAAGTGACTGAAAATTTATTTTCCAGAGGAAAACTCCTATACACCAAGTATTCAGATATCCTGACCTCAACTAAGTCAGCATAATCAATACCACCCTCTTCTGAGCAAAATCAAACATTTCCTAAGCTGCGGTGCCCTTCTTAACCCTCTAAAGTTGAAAGGTAGGGTAGCTCTGCAAAAATGGAAGACGTTTAATATAACCGGCAAAAGATGAGCATTAGCTTTTCCCTTGGCCATTCTGAGATAACAGGCAAATACAACAAACACAACATGATTCCCAGCTTCAGTATGCAAGTGGCCATTACATGTTTGGAGGCTTTTGTGCCCTGTTCTTTTGGTAGTGCATGAAGAGCTCCCTGTACTGGACCTCCTCTCCAAAGCTGCTGACATGCAAACTCAGAGATTTCTTCTTCTATCAAAGTTAGACCAATCATTAAAAAAAAGTATAACAATAGTTCTCCTTGTCTATATATCACAGCAATGTAAGCAGGACAATCTCTAGTTCATGCTCCTGAAGGCAAATACATATTTCAGGATGGAAAAAGAATAAAATTTCAAGAGTTCTCCATCAAGTATGGCAGACTAATGAGATCTAGATTTGAAAAGCTAAGCAAAAGTGTCACAAAAATGGACCATATACCCAGAGTACCTGAATGTACACCACCTACATGAAGAGCACATGGAAAATACATTAGCATAAGCAGAACATCAATCACTGTGTGCTTGTCTGATAACAGCAATAGATCTCTTAAGAAAATAACATCTCTGTCCTTTTGCTATTATCTGCACTCAGTTCTTTCTGAAATGCCCAATATAAGCTTTATTAATTGACCAACAGGATAATAAACGTAGGTTCTGAGGAACTGGCAGGGCCAGGAGATAAAATAATTCAAGGTACTAAAGTGAACATGCACTTTTTTGAAAAAAGTATCTTCCTTTCATCTGAAATAAGACCGACAGGCCCCCTTTAGTAGGCATGTTTTCAATGCTAATATCAATACTTGAAATTTTATCTAGAAACTGACACCACCCAGCCAAGATGGCTCAAATTTCTGCTGCCCTATTCCTGCCAAACCAAAGGAAACTCCCAATTTTGAATCAAATTTTCCATCTTCACCTGCCTTATGAATAGAGGAGAACAAATATAGCACTGGAGCCTGTTTCAGAATAAAATCAAATCAAGTGTTTTCCAAATTTAAGGAAACTGTTCTAAACAATCATGTTAAAAAAAATTTCCCTAGCTATAAACAAAAGACCAACTGACACTGTACAAGTTTTAATAATCACACAATAATATCCCTCTGTTACTTTTCAGAATACCAAGGCTTCTTAGAAGCATTTTTTCCTCAATAGCAGCCGTGCCAGAACATGGATGTTTGAAGACATGGTTGCTTCTTTAAAAATCAACCCACTCAAACCATTCACACATTAAAAAAGCCTCATAAGTCAACAATGTGATGAAAAGATAACTGCAAAAAGTGATAAGCTAACTTTGCCTGTAGGAACTAATTTTGTTCATTTTTTAGCCATGTTCAACTTTTTAAAATATCAACTGTAAATGCACAAACTAAAAATAAAGGCAGAATCGCAGAAAGCAGCTAAAATTGAGAAGTATGCAAGCGCCTCATATCTTCAAAATCTGTATTTACCATAGATAATTAATTTAATAAACCACACTTCCTGGCAGTGTGCCACATCCCACCTCTTCAGGAAACACCAGAAGAATGTATGACTACGATGTGGTTGGTCCCTGAGTTATCTGAAAAGTACATTGTGAGTGGTTCTTATTAATTCATAAGAGGGTATTTAGTTATGAAGTTTTGGAAAGGGAATGGAAATATCACAGCTGTTCCTCCTGTTTAAAAAAACACGCATCAACATTTCCCTGTTTTTGAAAGCAGAGGTTGCATTTGCTTGTTTTGTTCAATGTAGTTCATTGTCTGTTGGTTACATTTAAAATTTCCACCTCTTCACATCGTCACACACAAAAGACTGGGGACTTTTCTACCAGTTGTACCATCCCTATCAAAAACATATGAGTCCCCAGTATTTGTCCACGCTTTTAAGAAAATAGTGACTTCAAATGAGCTTAATTTAAGATAAAGGAAATGTATGGCTGTGTCTGGTGGACGTTCAATGAAACGGAGTATCCGTCCTTTTGGTTTGAGAAACTTTGTGAAAGATATAAAGCTTCTCAAATATGTAGTCATCAATAACTATATGTATATGCACTCATAGAATGAAAATTTATAAATCATCGAATCATAGAATGGTTAGAGTTGGAAGGGACCTTAAAGATCATCTAATTCCAACCCCTCTGCCATGGGCAGGGACACCTCCCACTAGACCAGGTTGCTCAAAGCCCCATCCAGCCTGGTCTTGAACACTTCCAGGGATGGGGCATCTACAACTTCTCTAGGCAACCTGTTCCAGTGTCTCACCACCCTCACAGTAAAGAATTTCTTCCTAATATCTAATCTAAATCTCCCCTCATCCCAGTTAACATAACAGGTACAGCACGATCTCTGGCTTCATGATCAACATGTGTCCTCTTGTCACATGGCCACGCACCTGCACTGGACAAGTATTCAGTCTTGTTGCCTGGTGGGACTGTGGAGTCCTTAAGAGTGATGGAGATGGGGTCAGGTTACAGTTTGCAATTCGTCCAGCTCAGTGCCCTCTGCTTATGACTGACAGACCTCAAGAAAGAGAGAAGATGGGAATGAGAGGCACAACCACATTATTACAGAAAGCAAAAAAGAAAATCACAAAAGGGGAAAAATAAAGGAAAATATGCATGAAATGGAAAAGTTTCCCAGAGATGGAGAGTGAAAGGGTTAACTACAAACCTACACACCTAAGTATTGTGGTGACCCTCCAGGTTCTGTATATTAAGGTCAATATCCAATGAATACTTCCATCACAACTTCGAACACAAGTTCAAGAACTAGTGAACTTTAGCACTAATGAAGCTAAAGTTTGTTTAAAAACAAAACAAAATGAAAAAAACCCCACAAACTGTTCTTAGAAATCGGAGATAGGGAACAGACAGTCTGGTCAGTCTAGGTCAGTGCAAGGCTGCTTGTTACAGCACTGCTTTCTGAACAAAGCATCCTATTTAATTTTATCATATCTGACTAATGCAATTTTCGGTATTTGACAGGAAACAGTTCCAGAGAAAATTATTTCAATACACAAAGTAACATTGACACACAGCCCACATTTTCTTCATTTTGTCGTATTATCACCTTGCTTATTTGACCTCATTTCACCACTGTTTAACAAAGCCATTAAGAGTTGTTTTGTTTTCCTCATAAATCATCCAACCAACCCTTTGATCCTTTTGACACCTTTGTTTTAATTCCTTTGATTCTGTCAACATCTTTTCATAACAGGTACCTCAAACTGCCTGCAATCCAAACAAAAGTAAATGTATTCCAGAGCAGAGAGGCCACTTATAAAACAGGGAGGAAACGCCTTTTCTTTTCCCCCTTTCTTGGTCCATAGAATATTTTTGCAGACAATTGGAACTGATCTTTTTACATTACCATCTCAAACTCAGATGTTATGTATTTTCTCATTTCTCTAAATAGTAACAGTTCTTAGGTTTCTCAGACCCCTTCGCTTTTTAGTTTAAACTGCATAGCTGCATAGTATTAAATAACATTTTTCAAGATAAAACTCAATATACTGTCTTTCCTGCTGATATTTAGTTTTGGAGGCTTGATGCTGAATGAGGGATGACACTATGATATCCGTCTCTGCTGGTATTTTCTTAACAGATTCCTGTCCTGAAAAAATATATATTGGTTGTGCACAAGGGTGAGCTGTGAGTTCTAAAAAAGTATTTATGAAATTATGTCAATTATGGTCAAATAATATATTTTTCACATGCCCAATCAAGCAAAATTAAGATTCTGTGTACATAAGACTCAAAATACATCTCAAAAGTTAATCATGTAACAAGCATTAACGTTATTATAAATATTCAATATAATAAAACCTGCAAAACACAGCCAGTTGCCTTTATAATATTTTCCAGACAGTGCAGGTGTTTAAAAATTTAACTGTTCACATATTTAAATAACTATCTACCTTGTGTGGAACAAACCAATGCGTAGGTGGTGAGTCCTCCAGCTGAGCTGAGCAAAAACACTAACACACAGACAAATAAGTGAAAGGGAGCCAAAATAACTTCCCTCTAAAGGCAGAAACTCATTTAAGCATATGAAAAAACATGATCATTAGGGAAACTAGTTTATCTTCTGTTTCTGAAAGGATATAATAAATAACAGACACAATTACAGTGTGGGCCACATCCAGGAAATCTGTGAGGTCTCTCGGACCACACACTCCTTCCAGAAAGTCACACATAGTAGTATGAAGCAACTAACCAACTCAGGGCAGTGCCCAGATCATTTACACATGGCTCGAAAAGTAGAGAGAGAGACGTCCACCAAATGGTTACCAGCACCTCAAGAACAACTACCATTGCCAGACTAAAATACTGGCTACCGCAGTGGTATTTGAGAATGCAGGAATAGCTACAGACCCCTGCACAGGATTGCGCTAACACGACCGGAGAAATACATTGATTTTTAGACAGACTCTCCCACTGACTGTTTCATTTATTTTTTTAAACTTCAAGACGCAAAAGCTTTCAGAACTGCAGAGTGGTCTAAGCCACAGTCAGTGACCACAGAAGTGGGTGGGGATCGACTTGTGCTAGCCTACAAGTTACCAACATCCAAACCTCCATGCAAAAGGAAAGGGAAAACCAACTATTTCCCAATCATGTTAAACTACAGGAGGAATATGAAATTTTTTGTTCAGTCAATGGTTGCTTCTCCTCCAGGAGAACTCCAGGCTGACAGGTAAAGAACGTCTGCCCTTTTGAAAAACCACACGTACTCTATCTTCAAAACAAAATAGATTAAATAGGAGCCATTCAAAAACTTGGCTCTCAGCAGAGCCATAATCCAGGGGAAGGGACCAACTACTGAATCATTTATTCCACTGTGAGAGCACATGAACTTCATAGGAAAAAAAGGGAAGAAAAAAAAAAAGAAAAAAAAAATCAAGCTTCTGCTGCACAGACAGGTTTAGGCTGACTATAGCCATATATAGCCATTTGCTCCTTGAAATCTTTATCTCAGTCACATGAAGACACACCAAAAAACTCCCTAAAATATCATATGCATGGAAAAAACTAAGATTCAAAGCTTAAAACATGGACTCTACCCACTAAGGACACTGACAAGCAGCAATTTTCATTCCTCTCTTAGTTCATAAACAAAGACTACTACTACATTACCCAACCATTAATGGAGAAACAGCACGTGCATGTTAAAAGAAAAGAAACATTTAATTTGAACTGGTTGAATCCAGAGCTACTACAACATATAGCACATCCAGAATCAAATAATTTAGAGTTATATGCAAAACCAGAAAGGTACTTCACAGCAAAGAGACTCAAGGAAGTTGCCAGTTGTGAAGAGCAGCAGACAGAACCAGGAGTTGGACATATTTATTATTTTTTAAACAGGACACTAGTTTCACTGCAAGACCAGCAGGCAGACTACTTCCATCATCTGGTAATGAGATAAACAAAGATTAAGAAGTACACTGCTTGTTTCTCACAAGCGAAATTGAGATTTCCGTGGCGATCCAAAGACAACAGAGCGCTCCCTGCGCTGAGCAAGGAAGGTCACAGAAAACTGTTGGGGAGAAAGGAGAGAGCCCAGGGAGCCCAGGTTTTGGAGTCCATCTGTTGAGCCCTCGCATCCACCCTTGCACCATGACCTAAACATTCTGCCTGTTCCTCTCTTTACAAGGGCAATGCCCTGCAGACAGGACTCTTCTACACATCCGAGAATACGAAGCCAGTGCTTATTTGTTAATATTTCATGTGATGTTTTTAGCTATTCTTATCAATTACAGTTCCTTTAGAAAAAAACAAACACTGGACCATACCTGCTTCCTTTCTGAATAAGGAGATACATGATGACGTTTTGAGCTCCTGAGGCTTTGCAGGAAACCATGGGAAACTAATGTTAAAAACAAAACACTGCTTTCTAAAAAATAAAAGGGAAATAAGCTTTGTATTTTTGAGAACTTGATTGAGGAGAGGCACATAATGCTTTAAGTCAGCCTACTAAAAATAAGTATTGGATAATCTTGTTTCCCCCTAGACTGCAAACTGCTTCACCATGCTATTCAATGCGACTCTAGCTGCCCATTCTTCGTTTATCAGACAAACATCTTCCTGAAATGGGTCGTAATGTCTGAGGATTTAAGAGATAATGTGAAGTATATTACATATGTTTGCAAAAAATGGCTACACATATACTGTTCCCCTCAGCTGAAGAATGATGCCTCTGCCCAGACAGACAGACAGACATGGGTCTGATGCACTGGATTTTAATTAACCAGTGCTTATAAATAGCCTTTCACATTATCAGATACAGAAGAACACAAGGGAGTAATGACAGCATTGACTTTGATCAGTCTGTCTTTGTTCAATCTTTCCAGTAGAAGAAAGTACATAAGAACAGGACACATTTGTTTTCCAAATTACCTGGCTTGTCTGATGAAAATCTGTACTCTTCATCCTCACTGAAAAAAAGCAAAAAATTGTACTCAATGTATTCTACTTCAGCACAAGAGCAAGCATGAGTGTAAAGTGAAGCTATAAACGTCAATGCCTGCAAATGTAGACTGTCCCTCAGCAAAGTCTGTGGTCATAGGTAAGGATTCAGAATTAAAAACTTCAAATGGAAGATTTGTTAACTGGCTATTAAATTCCTTTTTTACGACAACATTAGAACCTCTTGTGCATTTGAGACAATTTCTGATACCTTCAGGAGTAGTATAATATGGAATGAAGAATAAAATAATGTATGACAACTTTGACAGATAAGTCTTACTATTACTATTACCACGCTTAACATTTTAACCATGATTATTGCGGGAGGAAAGAAGGGTAGTAAAGACTTCTTTGGAGTATCATTCTATTAATGATCTCCCTTCCATAATCTAACCTCCAAAAAGAGGGTTTTAACAGTTTTATCCTAAAAAGTATGTTTTGGTTACATAAAATCTTAAAAGAAGAATCATTATCATAGGTACTATGTCTGAGGTCAATGATCAATCCATCAATTGATAGCTAGACACAAGACCATTTTTCTTTTCTTTCTTTTTCACTGTAACTCAATAGCAGAAGACTAAATGGAGAAGAAACACTAAAAATACTTTCTTCAGACTGTTTTCACAGATTGTATCTAAAGTATGAGCCCCTCCGATGCACTCCCTGATTCTTTGGCAAAGAACTTCACATTATTCTTCAGCTAAAAGGCAGACTGTTAGATACCTAAACAGTACCTTCATGTTACCTGACATACTTCTCAGTATAATCAGTTAATGGCATGGCCAAGGCTGCCCTCGTCCATACGAGAGAAGTGTTTTAGTGCAAAGAGCTGGATGAATTTCCTGTCTGAACAGAAAACTTGCCTTCCTTTATCAATTCTGAAACACCCAGCTGTGATGCTGTTGCTTTTGACTAATTGCATTTGGCACAGCTTTAATAAACCTTCAGAGAAGATAACTGTATGTGCGATAAGCAACTACATCACCAGTTCAAATACTTGCAGGTATCAGATGATGGTATTTGAACACGAGAATACTTCTGGGTTTTCCTACAGTTTATTCTTAAAGTAGTCACAAAACAGCTCTGCTGTAGTAACATTAATTAACGTTCACTCACTGTGCAGAGATCAAAGCAGTTCCTGTATACAAACATTGCAACAATAACAGAACAGCACTCACAGTTATTTACAACAAACTTCAATAGTCTCACCTACACAAACCCAAAGTTGACTTTCCTTTTCAACCTCCAAATCCACGCATTTCCAAACAGCCCACTTCAGTACGTAAACTGTATGGAGTTTCAATATTACCGCCCTACTTCAGCAGCACATGTAGGAACAGACTACAAAGGCTCAGGAAGGTTAACTTCCCAATACCTGCGTGATCCTTGCCTTTTTAACCCAGCCTCCACTGAAGAAGCAAAGGATAACCTGCAGTGACACGGAATGGGCTAACTCCTGGTTCAAAAAAAAAAACTATAAGGCAGTACAATCACTGCACAGGCTTTTCCCCTCCAGGCAAAGGTACCTTCCTCCGTGCCTCAGACCACAGAGAAAGGAAGGATAAAATTGTTTATTTGGTATTACAAGAGTAGAGGAAACATTTAGGTGGTAAGACATGAAGAAGCCTGAATACGCAGTTTGGAGTGAAAGGCACTGTTAATTTAACCCCCGTAGCCACTTTGGAAAACCCAGCAAAAGTGAGTTAAATATATTAATACATGACAGAAAAGTAAAGAATGCATGTGCAACACACGGCTGTGTCTTCATTAATGCCAGATTACCATCTGCTATGTTACCATCTGGTATGATCATCACACAATAAATTTACCCTCGAGCAGGTGCAGACACAATCACATTTCTGTCAAGTTCGCCAGAGCGCAGGATGCTGCATTCATGCTGACTTCATGCCAGCTGAAAGAGGACGGACAATACCTGATCTGGCATCATCCAAATTGTACAGAGACAAACAATATCTGACCGAGCAGAAAACCTACTAGTAGAAGGTTAACATTAAAACTTGGGCACACGAGCTATGTTTATGTGAGATGTTTGCATCATGTAGTTATGCTTTTTTGATCTGCTGGAGAGTGCCCTAGAGAATTACCATTGAATTAACACTCTAAATCAATCCAGCAAATCAGTGTCTCTAGAATAATAAGGCACACAGCATCCTTCTCCCTTTACACTGCTCTGTCCCAACCAGAGACCTAAGAGCTTTCAGTCTTTAACTCTGCAGGGAATGTCACATATTTTGTGTTCATGTCCACAGTTAAAATGTATCTATAGTAGAAGGAAAAAGGGCAGAGAAACGAAAAACTTCCATATTAAATGCAATTTCACACACACGTACTAGAAAATAAATCAGAAAAAAACAAGTCAGGATTACAGACATAGCTGCTTAGATTCCCTAAACAAGACAATATGTATTATCTCATCTGGCAGTTTAGCATGACTGAAATGAAACATAATTTGCAGTTGACGCCAGCTGACAGGAGACAGACAAATGTTCATGGTAATTTTTGTGTTTTGTTAAAAATGTACTGCTGTCTTAAATTATAAGGAAAATGAATAGGAGGCTTTTGGTCTACAAAGTACAAGATTTGCAAGACGCTATACTGAGCTGCTAACTCACAGAAAAATGTGTCTTGAGTTTTTACAATTTAAAAAGACAAATCTAAAATTATGCCAGGTCAAATCTTCTGCCCAGTACCCCCGTCTCCAAAAGCAGCCAAAAGCAGATGTCTGGGGAAGAGGATAAGAATAGTGTAAGCATTTAGTCATACTTTCCCCAAATACTCTCCAGTCGCCAACAATTTGCAGCTCAGGGACTTGCAAAGCCAGAGGTCACGCTTATGTATTTAATAATTCTCTACAGACTTTTTCTTCCATTCATTTTGTCCAGTCTCCCTTTGAATCGGTATAAATTTTCAGTATCCACCACATCCTGTGGAGTTACACAGCATAGCGATATGTGCATGAAACAAAACTCCTCTTTTGCTGTCCCGAGCCCAACACCTGCTAGTTTCATTGCCATGCTCATTAGCGTTTGTATCGGGAGAGACAATGAACAACTGATCCCTATCACCCTCGCCATGCCATTCACGACTTTATAAAATTACTGTTGCACCCCCATTCTTCTATTTCCCTCACTAATTTAACGGTTCTTTGTATGGAACAAAGACATTACACATCTCTGATTGTCCTTGCAGTACTTCTCTGGGTCTTTTCCAGCTCTCCTGGATCCTTTTTGAGTTGGTGGTCCAGAAATGCACGCAACACTCAAAATGTGGGTACACCATCAACACAAATGGTGAATCTGTGCTCTATTTCTTTAGGACAGAATTATAAACCCCCAGATTTCTAACACTCAGTTTGCTTTTTTTGACTGTGACATACTTTCAGAACCATTTATTACAAATCTAGAGTCTTTCTTATATCCAAGAGGCAAAAGTCAGCTGAGAGGCCATCGCTTTACAAGCACAGGTAGGTCTGCTCTCCCTGCCCCCTGACACATCATCAGTTTTTCTTCAAAACCGAGTTGGGTATACTGTTTTATTGCCTAGTTACTTGGTCTTATAAAGTATTTCTACAGATGTGTTACTACCCTGAATAACACACCAGCACTTGAAAACTCTATAATCTATCCTTTCTTCTGAATCACGCTTGAAGAAACGAACAGCAGAGGCACTACAACAGATCCATGTGCATCTCCACTGGTAACTTCCCTTCATTGTGACAACAAAACATTTACATCTGTCCTCAGTTTTCTGCTTAAGAAAGCAGAATCCATGTAAGAAGCTTCACTTTCTCCCCATGGCAGCTTGCTTTCCTTAAGAGTCTTTCTGAAATCCAAGAAGCCTAAAAATAAAACCTGATCTCCATCATCTGTATGCCTCCAGGTTGATGAGGCATTATTTTCCCTTCAAAAAATCACAGTATCTTGTTCCCACTACCTCATATTTATACAGGTGTTCACAATGTCTACTCCTTTGTACACCTGTGTATTAGAGACAGCCAGCACGCTGCTCTGTAGTTCACAAATCTCCGCTCATATCCCACTAAAACTGCCATGCATTTACCATTTTCAGCCATTAATAGCACAATCAGCGGTTATTTCATTCCTCAGTGAATCTGAATGTGGCAATTTGCTCTTGTTCATTTTTGCCAATTCTTCTTTATCTCCTGACAGCATTTCAATTTGAAACCAATCCTCTAATGAGTCTTCCATAAAAAAGAACTCCTGTGCAGAAACCTCCATTAATTTCTTCAACCAAGAAGAGAAAAGCAAAATATGCACTTAGTCTTTCTACTATGGCCTTAACTTCCCTGAATGTTCTTTTTATTCTCCAATAATCTGTTGGCCCTACAGACTCTGCAGCAGACTTCCTGCTCCTGGACTTAGCCCTCAAATTCTTTTTTAACCTGCCTTCTTATGGACATTTAATAGTGCCAGAGTTTGACCTTTCTGTTCTCTTTCACACGCCATTTGTACTTTTTAAGCTACAGCTACTACCCTTGAAAGTGCATTTTTCAATGGGCTTCGATTATACAATGAACTAGTATTAACATTACAAAAATAGACAAGGTTGGAAGTTGATTTTCACCAGTTTCTTCACCTGTAAACTAATGGAAAGACCTGAGGAGAAAGGAGGTCTCGCTCCAGCCTTCACAGCAGCATGAATTGCTTTCCCCAGACCACAGGACTACCAGGAGTCTGGTGAATTTTAGTTTCCACAGACTCTTCAATGCATGTGGCTAATTTAAAACACTTGCATGACAAGGAAAATACTTTTGTCGTAAAATTTTCTCTCTCCTCTATGTTTCCTTCCCTGAAAAGATCATTAGAAGCAGAAAAAGGAGAGACTTAGTTAGAAATGTCTTCTGTTTTTTTAGGTAAGGTTTCCAAAGCATATTTGCTTTAGTATTTTCAGGATCCGTATGATGTGGTGAGGTAAGCTATTGAATTACCAGACAATGTTAATCTCGAAAAGGTAGCATTCTTACTAGAGGAAAAGATGAGAACTCAGAATGATGAACTGCAGGCATGACCTGAAAAAACAGTGTCATCTTCAGTAAGATCATGTGAAAGATGGTACGGAGTTAGGCAGGAATAATCAGCTACAAAACAATCAGTGAGAGCAATGTCTTAGAACTTGTGTCCTTGGATGAAGATCTGGTGGATCACTGTCTTACCATGAAAGAGAGTCACAGTGCTGCAAGGAAGACATGCATCGTATCAGCAAGTACGAAGAGGATCCCATTCCATTTTATTCAACGCCATTAAAACCTCAAGTGGAATAGAGTCTCAACTTGGACAGAACAAAATAGATGTGAAGTAATGGAAGACAACCCAAGAAAAGCAACAAAAATGAGTGGTGTAGAGAAAGCAGCACCTGTGAGATCAAAGAATTAGGCCTAAAGAAATAGCAAGCTATGATAATTAAGAAGAAGCATAATAAAACATGTTGTAAGAAGAAAAACAATTATTTGCTTTGCCCAAGACAGATGCAGAATGGGCAGTTATGGTGTTAAACGGCAACAAGAAAGGTGTGACTTGGATAACATGAAAAGAAAATTTTCTCATGGCATCATGATATAAGGGAGATTGTTGAGTTTCTTCGGAACAAATCACAGGTGACAGATGTGGATGATCCTAACCTAAGGCAGATGAATGGATTAGTTGACTTCATAAGACTTCTTCCAGTCCTGTCTTTTTATGATGTTTTCCTTGTGACCTTAGGCAGAATCTCTTCTTTTCAGTGATTTAACAAAGAAAAAAAAAAAAAAAAAAAAAAAAAAAAAAAGGAGTTACAGGGCTGCCTTGGAAAAAATGAGGTTACAACCAACCTTCTCACACACAAACTATTCATCCAGACCCTTTCCCTGCCCAACTCCAAGAAGCCTGTGGAAAGAAAGGAAGACTAGCAGCCAAGAGCTGAACAAACTGCATTGAACGCATGGGCTTACATTCTCTGACCTTCCCCAGACATTCTTTAAATGTGACCTGGAAGCAAATGCATACAATGCAGAGTACAGTGCGTATGTGCATGTGCGACACTCCTGATACACCCCGAATACAGCAGATTGCACATTTACTGTGCAACGCACGCAACATGCAACAGAAAAACTAGGTAAACTCTGCTGATATGGGCTGCTTGAGTGCCAGTGAGTAAGAACACTCCTAAGGCTCTGTTTTAGACTAGACTTTCACCCTTTCACGTTAATACGTCCCATTCTTGCACTGAGCAAGTTCAAGAAAGGCTGGATATTTCTGTACTCCAAATTTGGCCACGATGAAAGGCAAGCTCTAATTCAAGCTGTCAGGGCTGTCATGGAATGTGGTCTGGGTCACTTAGATATAAAGATTGGTTGAAGGTAATTACACTGATTTTATGCAGTCATGATCATGACTAATGACTGAATAAACATGTAGGCGCAACACAAACCTCATACACATTTCTGCAAACTGGCTACCTCTGCTAAATTATCTAGCATCTCAGCAGAGCAATCAGCTGGGCAGTCTGTGGAAAATCTTGCATGCTAGCTGTCATGTACTATGTCTATTAGTAGTTTAAAGAACACCTAAAACAGAGAGAAAAATGAGATCTTCAAAGGTGAACCGTATCAGAGAAACACTGTCCTGAGAAAAAAAAAATTGCAGGGAAAGAGAGAAGAGACATAACATAGCATGAAACTTTCTATTGAGCATAAAACTATAAATTCGCTATCAAGCTAAACTTGGCCCATCACTTAGTGCTGAATTTCTAACTCAAAACAATTTTTCTAAAAGCACAGACACAAATCAACAAATATGACTGAATTTAAAATTAACATATGTTCAACTGATGTCAACATGCAAAAACTATAAAATAGGCTACCATATATAGACTTGAGCTCACATTTGAAATTTTTGTGTAAACTTTAAATTATTCAGACTTGCCTGTGCAGAATGATGCTCAGGTTTTATCAGGTGTCTCTTCTGAAATAGAGTTATAATTGGTAAAATTGTCACAATGACCATGTACATTTACTGCCTAGTTTTATGAAATAAATGAATTCCATAGAAGGCTGAGAGAGCGACAGTATTTGCATGAGATACCCTCCACTGTTTATACCACAAGCACAATTCAGTACATACTACTCATCAGTACTAATACTTGTGTAGAAAGATGCTGCTGCTCTTTGCACATAAAGAACTCTCTTGAGAAATTCTGTACAAATCTTGCATTAGTAAACTCCAGATATCCGACAAATTGTACTCTTATCTGCAGCACCTTTGCTTTTACAGGTACTTTAATATAGGAACAGTGACAAGGTTGACAGTACTGCATATATATCACTTATTTAACATTTCAGGAAAAAAAAAGCCACTATCCCTATATATGAAAATATTTTTTGTTACTGCTTTCCCTCTACAAAATCACTGTTTGTACAGCATGTATCAAAGCAACGTGTACATGCTGAGAGACAAAACAAGAGCCTGTAACCATTAAAATAAAGCTTCTCTCAAATGCATTTGCCAGCATATAAAATGGGTGCATTAGCACTACCACGCACTTCAGAGATAAGGCCAGATTTTGACAACTGAAAGTTCAATGAAAACTCTGAAAAACCTGTTTACAAAGACCCCAGACGTAAGCCTTGCAAGCTGCAATTCACTGACCTATGTAAACTGATTTGGCTTTCAGATAATCTCCCAGTGAATACTATTGCAAAATCTATAAACACAGATGGCACCAACTGGTACTCCATCTGCAATCTCAACAGAAGATCAAATACGGAGGCTGAATTTATCCTCCCACATCACAGGTGACTCCTTCCAAACAGGTTTAAAGGATTATGCCTAGAAGCTGAACCAAGAAAGCTCTGTCACAGCTAAACAGTCTCAGCTACCCTGAGAAGGTATACTGCTCAAATGAAGCTGGTTTAACAACTGTATGGCTTTTAATGAAACAATGCAATATTCAGTTCAGACCAGGCCCAACTTAATTGCTACAATTTTCACATTGACCATTTCTACTAGCATCAAACTTACAAGACTTTTTTTCTGAGGTACTGTAACAGAAGAACCCACTTGGGATCAAAACAAATCTTGCAAGATGAAAAGGCCAACAACTTGCAGTCAAACTTTAAAATAAACATCAATTGTACTATTAAAGCCTATTATACGATTTTATCTACAAAACTTACTGTTATTCATCTGGAACAGAGCAACAGCGTTAGTACTGTTACTGGTGAATTGTCATAAACAATGCATGAGAACACACACAATGTATGCAATGTCAGATGTCAGCAAGCACAAAGGCCAATTAGTGACCTCTAAAGCTAATTCAAACCCAAGGCATTTTCAAAGATAAGATGTTAGATACCATGTATAAAACATGGATATAACAATACCTACATAGTCTTTAAGAAGAGCAACAAAACTGGTGGAGGTTCTAGAGCACAAGTCCTGCCAGGAACCGCTGAGGAAGCTGAGGCTGTTCAACCTGGAGAAAGGCTGCTCTCTACAACCTGAAAGGATGGTGTAGCAAGGTGGGGGCTTGTCACTTCTCCCAAGTCACAGGTGGTAGGACAAGAAAAAGCAGCCTCAACTTGCACCAGGGGAAGGTTTAGATTGGGTATTAGGAAAGTGTCTTCACCGAAAGGGTTGTCAAGCACTGGGACAGGCTGCCCAGGGAAGGGGCTGAGTCACCATCCCTGGAGACATTTAAAAGACAAAACGTGTAAACGTGGCACCTAAGGACACGTGGTTACTGACGGACTTGGCAGTGTTAGCGTAACATTTGGACTGGACGGTCTTAAAAGGTCTTTTCCTACCTAAATGACTCTATGATTCTTTAATAAGACAGTATTAAGACAATGCAATTTGAAATGGGGCATTGACACCAATGGCAAAGGAGGCTGTGCAGCTGCTTCAGCAATATTGCTTCATTAATTCTTTCTGAGCAGTAGAAGCCGTATAAAGGTGAAAATGAAAAGATCTGAAAATCAGCTTAAAGTAAGGCTTTCTTGTGTGTCTGCGTTCATTTATTACAGTCCTCTCACTGGCTGCAACACAATATGGCGCTTTCTCAAAGGCATTTTTTCCCTCTTTTTATAGCATTTCATTTTCATAGTTTGTCATTTAGTTCCCATGCTTTCACCATGGGCCTCAAAAAAATCCTCAAAGTAAATGCCAACCATCAACACTTATACCATTATAAATAAGAAATGTTTTAAGGAGCAAATATCGCTGCAGCACTGCGCTCATGCAGCTATGTCTAAACAGTCTGGATTCTCCTTTGAAGAGTTTATATCTAACTTTACTACACAGCTCCAAGCTGAGAATGCTAGTATGCTTATTAGGACCAGAATACAAGGAAACCTGGAAAAAATAATCTTTAGCAACAGACTGTGGGTGGGTTTTTTTAATTTTATTTTTTACTACATATACCGGATCAGAAACTGAACCCAATAAACTGCATAAAGCACAACAGTCTCTAAATACCTTCTGCCTTCTGTGATTTATTTGTGCTCGGTCATAGAAAAGGTAATTGCCCAATTGCTACATGTATTCCCCGAGTTCAGAATTTTAGACATATTCCTGATTTACTCACATAGATAGGGCATATTTGCAGCCATTTGCTTGCTTCTGCAGCAAATTTATAGTTTAATTATTTTTTCATTGTGGATTTTGTTTTATTTGGAATTACCTTCCAGAAATTATCTTGTAGGAAAATACTTCGAGGAAAATTGATTATTCTCTGATTAACTGGTGTTGAAATGCTTATCCATGGTTTATGTCTGACCTCCTAAAACCTAAACATAGGGAGAAACATGGGCAATTAAAAAAATTTAAGATCTCAGATCAGCAGTATTTTCCAAACTGCATTAATTTCTTTCAATAACGTAACATGAAAATGACCAAAATTGTTTGCTTTACTTAGAAGACTGTTTAAAAATAAAATAATAGAAGAGTTCTTTACACAGCTTTCAGAGTGTCTGACCATACCTCCCCAGCAATTTTAAAAGACAAGTGATAACAACACTAGTTTTTTTTGTCTGGGCTTTACAAAGGCCCAGTATTCAGCTTAGTTCAAGTTTATCTGTGCGTAGGAAGACGATTTTGGAAGAACACACCCTGTTAGTTCCACCTTTCCAGTGAAGATTTCAGGCGCCTGGGATTCTCCGCCTGGGAGAATCCTGTCAATTTTTGTGAAAGCTGGAAAACCAGAAGGGAGAAATAATCTAAGCAAAAGTCTTTGGCATCATTTTAACAGACTTGTCAGCTATAATCACATCAGCAATTGTCTCTGCATCAAAGAAAGGGCTCTCAGAGCCAGCAACACCTTCCAGCCTCTCACCACCTCTGCCCTTGCTCCTAAGTGAGTTCAAAATGTTGACACCCAAATGATTTATCCCTTAGGCAGAAAGAAAAAAATACGGGAACGGTTGAGGGGGAAGGGAGGCACTGAAAACAGGGAAGAAAAATGGCAAATGGGAAGACACAGAAAGCCCCTGTTCACACAGAAGGAAGGAGCAGGGACACAAAACGGCTCCTCTTGTTGTCAAAAGCCACCAGCAGTTCAGAAGTTGATCTTTGCTCTCCTCCCCACAGGCTGGATGGTGCGAAGGGTCAGCCAACAAAAGGAGCTGTGTGTGCATGTATGTACATGTGCATGCACGCACACGTATGCGTAGGAAGGGAGGACAGTTAGGGACAGTGGAGCAGCCACCCTCATCTCCTCTCCGAGCTTCACCAAACAGCTCTGGGGCAGTTGCATAGCGAGGGGGAAGCCTAGCTGCTTCAGTGGGGGCTATTGCTACGTGAAGAGATTTTTTTCCTTTTCCTCTTGTAACAAGTTGGCTTTTAGATGCTAAGGTTGAAATTCCTAGAAACTGGTTGTTGCCTACAGTGGATCAGCAGGAATCTTACATCAGCTAGGAGCTGCCAGCCCATGTTCAACAGGTCCCCTCGTCGCAACCACTGCTTCTCTGTCACTGGGGAGCCTTCCAACTGGTAGTGAATGTCTAACAAAACAGAAACTTCTGGAAATACAAATTTTGATGAATAATAATTGCGTTCCTCACATCACTCAGAAAAATAATGAATCCTCCTTTTCATATAATTATTATTTAAACAATAATGTCCACAGTGTGCACAAAAGAAAACACTGGGTTTCTTGCCTGGTGCCAGCTGTACAGTTGCCTGCGGTCCAACCAGGTTCTGCTGACCCAATAGCATATAGCGCTTAGTATGTCAGTGTCCTACTCTATTGCAGAACACCACAAGCAATATTCACAGCTACAAGCTAGAACATGAAAAAGGATCATGCCAATTACTGACTTCCTTTCTGTCTTTGGCAGCAGTATTACTGATCAAAACTTACCAGCCCAGCACAATCAAGACTGACTTAGAAGATGTGGAGGAATATGTTTTGATTAAATAGGTGAAAAAAGGACTATAACATTCTGATACTGAAATGCTGCATCCAGCCCCAGTGATTTATAGTCTTAAAAGCAAATGACACACTACAGTTACTTACCCAACATGCGGGTACATCATCACTCAAGCATTTCCCAGAATTCTTAATAAAAACAGATGATTAACTAAAAAAAGATAAAGTGGGCAATTTCCTAAGTACTGATTAAACCCCACTCCATGATCCAGAGAGAGAGAAAACTTGTCAAGAAAGCAGCAATGTGATTAAAGCTGGAGTGGCTGCAATAAGCGCATGCAATGAAAATCAAGGAATGGTCCCACGAAACTGTGTATGAGATAAAACCTGCTCATTAACAACTGCCTTAACAGAGCAGACTGGAGGTCTGTCTGTATCCTGCATCTAACAATGGGTGGACATGGAGAAAACACTCAAGAAAGTGACAGAGATTAATCTGGATTGTATTTTTGTAGCATGTTTTATTCAGAAGAATAAAGTGGGACACTGATTTTAGCATCACTGACACTTTCTAATAAGCCACTCTTTGTGCACACTGTGTGTTTCATTTAGGCCTCGACGAGTTACAGCTCCGTAAGACTTCTCCGTAAGACAAAAGCAAGCCCCGGGAAAACAACAGGGCTTTTTGCAGGTGTGAAATTGCCCAGGACTGGAAACAAGCGGCTATTTTCATTGAAGGTATCTGTAGCGGCGCTTAGGAATGCCTTCCTAAGAACGCCAAATCTTTTAATCAACATATATAATATTTACTTCTAGATGAGATCTGCTAGAGTTTTTTCAATTTTCCTTCTTTTTTTTTTTTTTTGTTTTTTTTTTGGTGGTTGTTGCTGCAGTTACTCCTAATAACATGTCTCTCACGGGGATGCGCACACCGGGCAGCCCCCGGCCCCGCTGGCTTGCGGCTGGGTGTGCGAGCTCACTGCCCTGGAGCAGCCCAGCCGCCCTGCCACCAGCCACCGCCAGCCACCGCGCTCCTCCGGACACCGCGCTGCCCGCCCCTGCCCTCCCCCTGGATGCCGCTTCCAAGGCACCCGCAACTCCCGAATGGATGACGGAGGGGATCCCGCCTCCGCACCCCGGTTCCTCCGGACCGACGCCTGAAACCACCCACGAACCTTCAACCGCAACTTGCGCCGTTCACTTCTTGCCCTTCCCTGAAGAAGGGGAACACCCCCCTCCCCCCCC
>JAHREE010000379.1:7085563-7177187 GCA_033628505.1 Tringa tobata | reverse complement strand
CCGCTCCCGTGTCACAGCCGTCCCAGCCAACTGGCCGGGGGGGGTCTCTGGAGAGAGTCCGGATAAAGGCGGACCCGCCGTCCCGGCGGTTTGAATCACCCGCCGCCCCTTCACCTGCCTCCTCAGAGGGACCCGGCCAGGGACGGGCCCCGGCCTGCAGGGCTGGCGGTGCCGGGCCCGCTATTAACCGTTTCGCTCCTCTCTGGAACAGAAACAACTAATTAATCCGCCCCCATCGGACCCAGCCGCCGAGGACGCGCTGAATGTAAAGCGGGAATGGTAAACACCAACTCCCCCCTTTCCCAAACATTCCTCTCAGTCTAGACCTTCTGAAAAAAAAAAAAAAAAAAAATGCAGTTAATGCTTAACACAACTTACGTTGCAAGAAAACGCCTCAGAAATTGTCTGCGAAGTTTCTGTTTGCAAACCTTTCCCCCTCGGAGGGAATCATTTCCCACCAGCCTCCCTTTAAAATTCCCAGTTAACGCTCTTCCAGTCCCAACGAAACGCTCTGCGTGACCCAGGCTTCTCCAGAATTTCGCGATTTTTTTAAAGTGTCTTAAGATGCCTAGTGCTGAGGCCGCACGTGCCCGCTCAGCAGCGGTCCTCGTTTAAAGCATCTGCAGAGAAAACGAAGGCCTGGGCTGTGAGGCGTCTCCGCGTGCCGGTCGGTGCGGTTCCCGGCAGTTGTGCCCTCGTGCCCTACAGCTGCACGGGGGTGACAGGTGTCTGACTCCAGACAGCTCTTCTCAGCGCCAGCCCCACCGATTGGAACGGGCTGTCGCAACAGATAAAGCCCAGCCGCTACGTGGGTCAATAAAATAAATCACTCTGGGTATGCCGGAGGGAGAAATGAGCTGCCACACCAGTACGAAACTCGGGTTGCTGCAGCTAAAGCTGTCCTCCTGCCGGGAAAAGGGAAGGAGTTCTCTTCCCGCAGCTATCAGAGCACTCTCTTTCACGACCCCTGCGTTTACTTGGAGGTGTGTGTTTGAGCCGAACGACCCTCGCACCCCAACAGCACGGAGGGATGGGTACAGGCTGGCCCCGCGGGCAGCCTGGGGTTCCAAACTCCTCAGCTCCACCTGGATGGGTCCCATCCCATTGCCGGGTCCCTGCCTTTTTGATTAGTGTCTGCTGATCAGGAAACCAGAAGCCAGTGAATGTTTTCGTAGGTTTGTAGGTTTACGAGGGAGAAACAAGCACAAATAAACAAGAATGATGGTCCCCTGGCAGAAACATTAAAAACATACACAGGTATATCTACACTTACTGAGAACAGAGCATATGCTTTTGTGTTTATGTTTATTGTCCAAACTCGTAACCTCACACTACTTTCCCCCTTTCTTTCTGGACAAGTGATCAAACGAAGCATTCTAGAAAGGCTTTATTAGAGATATTTTTGTTTGTTCTTATTAAAGACGCTGAAGATTCATTTTCTGCAAAATAAGGGTGTCTTTGTAAAACTGAACTCTCTGTGACCTCTGAGAGCAGCTACTTTAACATACAATAGGAGACAACTCAATAGGCCTGTCCAAAAATAAACATCTGTTTAAAGAATATTTTAACCCTAGAGTCTTCACACAAACAGGCTAGTCATAATGTTACCTGATAATACAAAATTAACATAATATACATACTAATTTTCCAAAAGCTGTAAGACCTTTTGCATTCCAATTTTTGAGTACACTTTGAGCTAGTCTCCGTAACAGATGGCTCCACTACTTTCAGATCAGAGCATTTTCCCAAACAGATAAATACCCCACACTGTTTCAAAAGGATGTTAGAACCATGATAGTCCATGATTAACATGAAACCAGAAAGTGTAAAACCTGCATTGCAAATATTCTTGTAATGAAGATCGGTTTTCTCACTGATCTCACTGAATATCATTAACTCCTAAAAAGATAAAGTGAAATGCCTACTGATTTAACAAATCTTACCTACAACGAAAGGAAATAATTAGTAATACATCCCTGTTACATCAATTTATCAAGTTTGCTTCTAAACATAGGCACCCATATGTGTCCAAATCATATGTAAGTCTCACTGCAATTTACAGACAAGATAAGGAGTGATGTGATGATTGCCGTGGTAGTGGATCCAGCCTCTTCTTCCCCCTCCATTATTTGCTTAAAAATTGCTTGCAGTTTAAAAATACACGGCGGGAACAGTTATGCAGGAACACTTACACAGTCCTGCTATCAGTTAGCGTTTATGTGCAGTCTTAGCAGCTGGGTAAAGTAATTACTAATGGGAATGATGACATCAGGCAATAAGAAAATGATAACCCACAGAACATTATGATAAAGATTTTAAGAAACTGATCACAGATTCACAGTACTGCATGTAATACAAAGGGCAACCACAGCTTAGAACATTTTAATTTGGGCTACTAGATAGTGCAACCCCACTGGATGCTTTTTGGTCGTCAGCACAGTTCATCGCAGTCACTTTTCACCATACTACCCCGGATGCAGAAACGTGTGGCAAGTTCAGTGTGTCAGGTTATGGGGCTGAATGACTCTGGGGGTTAGAAAAACAGTCAAGACCAGGGAGTTTTTACCAGGAGGTAGGAAGCTGCACTCTTGAAAACCCCTGATTTGGTCCCAAAGGCCAAGGTTTGGGACCTAGACAGATCTAAGCATAGCGTACCATTTTCTTAATCTGAAATGCTTATTTATTTGGAATTGGTGTGAGGAACTTGTTATTTCCGTCTATCGAAGTAGAGAATTTTTAATGCTAACTAATTACAATATTGGCTTTGATGTGTAGCTCTAAACATTTTTATTTTGATTATCTGAAATCCAACTGCACAAACAAATAACTCATCACCAGACCTTAGCACATATGCACTACCCAAACAGGAAACAGAGACGTCAAACAAACACACTTTGGAATAAGTAATATATGAGATGGAAAAGATGATACAATGGTTTTTCCTCTTGCTCATAGATCTTCCCAAGTATTAACTTCATAGGCATGTATTTGTTTAGACAGTTTTCCTCCCTAAACATTGGTTTACCCCAGATAGTAATACCTGACATCATTTTGATTGATCTATTTAAATTCTCCACGGACTGTTAGAATGAAGGATTATTTTACCCTGAAATTTCCTGAAGTTCACCTGAACAAATACAGCCTTGGATGTGGCCCAAGAAAACATTCTCTGAAGGTTATAAGAACAGAATATAGACAGGGCAGACAAAACAGGATAGAAGTAAGTACAACCAAAGAGGCTACGACATTCAAATAACTAGCAAATAACATATACGTTGGAAAGCAGAACAGACACTATTTGGCTCAAAATGAAGCTCTCGCTTAGTCTGTGAATAGTCACTGGAAACTATTAAAAATATTGGAGAAGATACAAAAATGTCTATATAGTGCCTACAAAAAGCTAAAAATTAACAAAGGGAATATCATGTATGCATACTGCAATTAGAGGTGGTTAGACTAAAGAGCAAATCAATGTCAACTTTATAAGCTTGATATATTCATATTAATTTGTTCCCTGATTGCATTTACTTTACTGTTGTTGGTTTTGTTTTTTTTTTAAATGGCTGCTGTTCCAAAACCTTCTCACTATGGAAGATTGGAATAAATCTCAATATTCTATTGAAATAAGTGGTCTGACTATAGAAACACACAGGGAAGAATTTTATTGGAGAAACATAATGTTGGAAAAACAATGTTAAAATTGGAACTTGTCCTAAGAATTCCAATGAAAATTAAAAGACAGAAGTCAAGGAGACAAAAAATGGTGGGAAATGTACAGAAGAGATGATTCAACTCTGAAGACCTGAGGAGTCAGAAGGAATTGAATGGGGGCATGGGTGTTATTTTATTGTGGTTTATTTTTTTCTCCCCCCCAAAGAAAAGTAAGATGTAAAACATCAGCTGAGAAAGATCTTCAAGAAAACGTCTTTCTCATGTAATCTTTGTTCTTGTTTACAACTTCAGAAATCTCAGTTCCTGTAAGCACTTAGTTATGACATCTAATTTTTCAGTAGTTCATTCCTCTAGTGTCGACCAGCATTTGGTGTTACAGAAAATAATCTTATCCCTTTATTCTAGAAGCAGTGACAGTAGGAACAAAAAAAAAAAAAAAAAACCAAAAAAAAAAAGGGCATATGAAGATTCTAAGCCAGGGAAATCCATCTGCTGTGACTTGTTTTACCATGGCTTGTAGGAACTTTGGTCACGGATCAGACTCACACTGTACTATAAACACTAAAACAAAGGCGTGCTGGCCAAAAACATCTTACACACTAAACAAATCAGACAAAAACCCCAATGCCTAGACACAGACAAGCAGAAGGATGCTGGGAACTAAATAACAATAACAACTACTGATCAGCATTTTTGGCAGAAGTATCTTTTAAAAAAAAAAGAAAAAAAAAGAGAAAAAAGTCCAGGAGTCTATCATCATGGATTGTTTGGAATATAATGGGCATTTTGGTAGCAAATCAGAGATGAGAAGAGGCTGTGGTTAAGCTGTAAAGGGCATTCAAAATTAGCACCTTATGTTGAAGGTAATTTAAAAAAGGTGCAGCTGCAACCTGAGTGGATAACAGCAGTATCATATTTACTCTACCAAGTTCACAGAAAAGGGATTTTATAGTTCAGATACAAATTAAAGTTTATGTGAGAGTTTTAGCCATGGATACATGGAACATCCTGTCTCAAAGATATTATGTACAGAATCAATGTATAATATCTAGATTATTTGCATGTGAGGACCTAGAGAAGGTTTGAAAGGAAAGGCTGGTAGCTATCTTTAACCATACGAAATTTGAATTGATGGCTTAATCCCAAAATATCCAGACGGATATCTCAAGATTTTCATCTCTACAGGAGAGAGAAGTCTAGGGTGATTCAGGAAAGTTAGTTTAATAGTGTGGAGATTATTTTGATACTAGGAACAAGTAAAGGGGACAAAGGACAGAGCTGCTTAGAGCTTTCATGGAAAAATGATGAAGAAAACACTCTTCCAGACATGCAGACCAATGCAAGGCAGTAGCGTGTATTCATCAAAATAAAAACAAATTGAAGAAATAAGGTCAGTTAAAACAGAGTGGCTCATAGGCTGAGGCCTTTAAAAAGAAGGCAACATAAGAAGAGTCGAAGGCCTTTGGTGGGTGTCAAGAGATAACTGTTGACCCTGATTGAGTATTCTGAGGTCTCACATTCCAGCTCTGAACCAAGCTTGGTGTTTCGGGGACAGTAATTGTTAAACTAATTTGTGACTCAGCCAGCATGGTACAAGCAGGAATCCACCACTGTATTTTAAGAAGGCTGTAATTGAATGCAGACACTCAGGCTCACTGAAGGGATCCAGATTTATCACTGTGTCTAATCTGTACTTTTGAAACACATATTATTGTAAGTAGTATGAAAAAAAGCTGTCTAGCCAAATAAATGTTGCCTGACACAACAACAGTAACAGCTGTTTTATCTCCTTTCCCATAATTTGGGGTTTCAGGACAGAGAAAATTTTTAAGTGCACTTTGAGGCGGCAATTCATGGGAATTTAAATTAGCTGTATCCTTTCTACTGAACAAATTGAGACACCCATTAGGTATAAATAATTAAAGAGGCCAAGTTTTAAATATGACATTCATCTATGGAAATTCCCAGATTAATAACCAGCTATGCTAATCTATTTCTCTTCTGATGTCTTAAAATCTCTTTTCATGTCCTAAGGAGTGCTATGAGAAAACATACACAGTTAAATGATTTAATGATCTTGAGCAGGATGCTATGCATATAACATTTGAAATTACCCTATCAACTCATATATCCAGTAGAAAAAAGCAACTCCAATGCGTTCTTCAAGTACTAGCTTATTTATCACAAATGAGGCATTTTCTAGGACTTTGTCCAAAATATCCTACAGTTCTACTGGCTGTGTTACAAATTATAAAAGGAAATAGTCTAGTGCTATTTCTAGAAATTATGTATCTTAAAATTATTTAATATTTTTCATTCATCAATGCTAATGTCATTGGAGATAGGAAAGTCTCAAAGATTATAACTCTGCCAAGTTTTTCAAAGTAATTAAAGACATGAAGAAATTGCGTATGAATTGGGAAGATTCACCCAGACTATCTGAAGAAATTCAGTAAAACAGGCTTCTTACTCCATAACCCCAGCTCTAGAATAGCTGCTTGAAACATTTTTCAGAATTAAAGTGGGCATCCCAATGAGCAGTCCTGCCTGGGAAGAACTCAACCATGGTAATACTAAGGCTTTCTAAGCTCCACGGGGAGCTGTGTCAGTGAGACACAGAGCAACACAAAGCACAGCAGCTACAGAGACAGCCTACTCCCACTGGCAGTTTGTGCTGCTTTTGAGCTAATTTCCAGTGCTGCATACAAGGATGGGAAGTGGATTCCTAGCATATTTCATGCTTATCTGGATGCTCAGAATAATATACACTGACCATGGCATTGCCAGGATGGAAAAGGAGAAAAAAAATGATGACGCAGTTTATTTTTTTGTTTTGTTTGTCATGTAGACAACCACTTTTCCACACCTTGCACTCTAATAAAGCTACTTTTCCAGAAGGTATAATGATGTCTTGCAGCCCAGAAGGCCAAATTAATTGTCTATCTTCTCTACTTGTCACCCACTCGTAAGAAACTACTTTAAGAATGTCTTGAAATCTTTTCCCTTCCTTGTCTCATGTGGCTCTAGTTTCACTCTATTTTCTTTTCTTGCTCTTATCAGAACAGTACTGGAACCCTCCCTACTTCTGAATATCATAGAATCATAGAACACCAAGTTGGAAGGGACATCAAGGACCATCTGGTCCAACCTTTCTTGGCAAAAGCACTGTCTAGACAAGATGGCCCTGTCCGGGGGAATCTTAACAGTGTCCAATGTTGGGGAATCAACCACTTCCCTGGGGAGATTATGCCAAGGGCTGATTGTCCTCATTGGGGAAAATCTTCCTCTTGTGTCCAATCAGAATCTCCCCAGGAGTAATACATACCCATTTATCCCTCATCTTTTCCATGTGACTACTTGCAAAAAGGAAGTCTTCATCTTCTTTGTAGCCACCTTTTAAGCCCTGGAACCTGGTGGTAAGGTCCCTTCTAAGCATTCTTTTCTCAAGGCTGAACAAACCCAATTCTCTCAGCCTTTTCAGGCTTCCCAGTCCTTTGATCATCTTTGTGGCTCTTCTCTGGACCCTCTCCAGGCTATCCACAACATTTTTGCATAGTGGGGACCAAAACTGAACACAGTATTCCAGCTGTGGCCTGAGATGTGCTGAGTAGAGTAGGATAATGACTTCTTTATCTCTGCTGGTGATGCCCTTGTTGATGCAACCCAACATCCTGTTTGCTTTCTTTGTTGCAGCAGCACACTGTTCGCTCATACTGAGCATGTTGTTCATTGGGAAGGACCCCCAGGTCCCTTTCCATAGAGCTGCACTCCTGGATTATATTTTCCCAGGTGCAAGACCTTACATTTGTCCTTGTTGAACTTCATAAGGTTCTTGTTCACCCACTCTTCCAGCCTATCCAGGTCTTCCTGCAGGGTGGCTCTCCCTTCCAAAGAGTCCATTTCTCCACTCAGTTTGGTGTCATCAGCAAGCTTCATCAGAGTACACTTGATCACATCATCTAGATCACTTATAAAGATATTAAACAGTGTTGGGCCCAATATTGATCTCTGGGGAATACCACTTGTGACAAGTTGCCAGTTTGAAAAGGAGCTATGTACCACCACCCTCTGCGTGCTGCCTGTCAGCCAGCTCCCCACCCACCGCGCAGACCACTTGTCTAGACCGTAACACACCGGTTTCTCCAGGAGGAGGCTGTGGGGAGTGAGGAATTGTGGAGACGCGCTGCCGAGTGAGAGCACCTGTTCTTGTAGTGATAGGAAGGAAGCCTTGAGAACAGTAAACTATCTCCTTGTATGGTAATATGAAATAGATAGCAAGCTAACAAATAGATAACAATACACCAAAACAAGTAACAATGACTAATTAGCTTAGGCAGGATAAACATTTAAATGTAGCCAATTGTATTGCTTCAACAGTATATGGACATTTGCCCAAAACCTATCTGTGTAGAGAGCATGGTGCATGGTCAAAGAGTAGAAACTATATATGCTGTAAAAGAAAAACAATAAACGTCTTCATCCTTGTCTCACAACTTGGCAGAGTCCGTGCCCGTGTTGCCGCAGGAGGCTGTGGGGAACTGAGTTAAAAGCCTTGGAGAAATCCAGGCAGACAACGTCCCCTGCTCGCCCTGCATCAACTGAGCTTGTTACTTTGTCGTAGAAGGCGATCAGATTTGTCAAGCACAGTCTGCCCTTGGTGAATCTGTGCTGGCTTTTCCCAACCACACGCTTCATTTGACTTGTGATACGGATAACATGAAAAGATCATATCCATCTCCAAAATGCAATGATGTAACAGTCTTGATCTATTAGCTCTTTATTTCCAGTCTGTGTAAAAGAAGGATGGAATTCTCATTTACATGTATACGGTTGGCTACGATGTCTTGAATCACACCTTCACCCTGATCCTTGTCTTTTCCTCAGAAGCATTTACTTTCTGTTTTGAAGCTTATTGACAGTAAAGCCAAATTGGAAAGTATGCAGTCTAGCGCTTTTGCCAACGCTATATATTTTGGTTAAACCAGAACTCTGAAAATAAATAAAAAAATGCAAGATTTGTTCTGTGTTTAAATTTGAGCTTCCTGAGAGGTAACTCTTTTGCCATCTGCTTGGACCTTGCCACAAACTATTCCAATATACAAAAGATTCAATAAATTAATGTTTGGAAGACATATTGTACAAGCCATCTTCGTTAAGAGAACATATTTCATTTTTCTAGAAGGCAGTTAGCATGCAATACATAATTTAAAAAATAACCTTCACGGAATTGACAGAGTTGGAAGGGACCTCTAGAGATCATCTCGTCCAACTCTCCTGCTAAAGCAGGATTGCCCAGAGCACATTACCCAGGGCTGCATCAAGGTGGGTCTTGAAGATCTCCAGAGAAGGGGACTCCACAACCTCCCTGGGCAGCCTGTTCCAGTGCTCTGCCACCCTCACTATAAAGAAGTTCTTCCTCATATTTGAATGGAACTTCCTATGTTCCAGCTTGTGCCTGTTGCCCCTCATCCTGTCACTGGGAATCACTGAAAGAGTCCATCCTCCTTCAACTCACCCTTTAGATACTTACAAGCATTAATAACGTCTACCCTCAGCCTTCTCCAGACTAAAGAGTCTCACCTCTCTCAGCCTTTCCTCATAAGGGAGATGCTCTCATCCCTCAATTGTCTATGTTGCCCTACGCCAGACTCTCTCCAGTAGTTCCCTGTCTCTCCTGAACTGAGGAACCCAGAACTGCATGCAGTATTCCAGTGCAGAGTACAGGGGAAGAATGACCTCCCTCAACCTACTGGCCACACTCTTCCCTATGCAGCCCAGGATTCCATTGGCCCTCTTGGTGACAAGGGCACAGTGCCAGCTCATGGATAGTTTACTATCCACCAGGACCCCCAGATCCTTCTCCTCAGAAGTGCTTTCCAGCAGGCAGGCCCACCACTAACCTATATTGGTGTCTGGCATTCCTCCTCCCCAGGTGTAGGAGGAATGCCCTTGTTGAACCTCATTAGGTTCTTCTCTGCCGAGCTCTCCAGCCTGTCCAGGTCATGCTGGATGGCAGCACAGCCTTCTGGATTGTCAGCAAGCCCTCCCTTGTGACAGTTTTAGCTGAAATACCTGCAATGCCCATCAAATACGAATTGAAAGTAATAATGTTACAAGGTAGAGCAACTGTCTCAAAGAAAAGGCCTGCAATACCATTAATGCGTCCTTCACATCCTGTGGGGCTACATCATGTTCATGTTTACGGCCCCACTAGAGTACTAATCTGACGTGTCAGATTAAAGAGATTCAGATATCCCAAACAGCCTGGGGGCACACAGCATCATCTCTGTTCCAAAAAACGAAAGATATGCTCAGTACATACTGACATTAATTTGGGGATGATCTTCTCATGTAGAGGATCAAATACAGCCTATACGACTTGGAAGAAATGGATTGTGCTAAAAGAAAAGATTTGTAAACTAATCAGGAAAATACCTTTTAAACTTGCATCCTATATTTTTTGATATGGTCTGTTTACTGACTCATGCCAGGAGGCTTTTCTCTGTCAATCACTAATCACAATTAAGTACTGTTAAAAGGATGTAGCAATTTTCTTGTAACTGGGCAAACTACAGAGTATTACAATGTTAGCTTCACTGGGACATGGCCATGTGTTCTGAATTTTAACAGAGAAAAAATAATGTAAGATGTAGGAAGAGGTTTATGCTTGATACTTTGAAAAAACCAAAAGCTTTTGAAATGAGATTTCATTGTGCAGTGCAGCATACAACACTAAATTTAAGACAGTCAGCCTAAGAATTAGGCACCTTCAAGTAGCATATACTGAATAAACTTGGAAAAATGAGCAAACATTTGCTTAAAACTAGCAAACAAACTTGCTAATTTTACATTATTTTGAAGAAAGCATATGACCTCAGAAGTTGTTCACAGAGCTTGAACAGGAGCCTAGAAAAAAAGCTCAAAATTTGCATCAGCACACTTACAGCTGTTCTGGTACCTGAAGTTGTTAATGACAAAGAAATGGAATTCTTTTTTTGGATAGTAATGTAAAGCCAAATAGATGTAACAAACTCCTATTTTTTATATAACACACTGAAGTGTTTAATTGTCTTCACATACAGCATAGTGCTGCATGAAGGTTCTTTGAAAATACTGTGGCTTTTCATTTAAAAATGGCATTTCTATGAAGTAATACTCTAAATTTTTATTTCAACTTAATAATAACTTGTATTTATTATTAATCCACAAAACATTAATTGAGTGGTTTGGTTTTAAATTCCATGTAATTGAGCTTATGGAGTTTTAGCAATAAAATGTTGTGCTAACCAGAATGCTAGCTAAAACAAACTTAGAAAACATGTTTAATGACTGAGAAAACCCTGCTGAAGGAGCCTGATAATTGGGACTTATGGCATTTCCCTGTAGAGACCATTGTCTTTCTCCAACTATTCACTGGAAGCTGAATCCATCACTTTGTATGATATGGTATCTGTCTATCAGTTTTAAAAAAATGTGAAGATCAACTTCAGTATCAATAGGTGAGACCTAAATAGGAGCTTTTACAGGTCTAGAGGTTCAGGATTCTGGACAACAGGCTGCTAAACTTTTTTAGGGATTGAACCCTGTGCTAAAACAGTCTTTTATTTCTCAAAGGTTCTCTCATGTGATGCTGAGTGTTGGCAAGTCATGCTGCATCTTTAACTATTTCGTATGTAAGTAGAAAAGTTTACATTGCTTTTTGTGTTTTTCATCTCTGTAAGAATTAAATTAACTTTTCAAGAAATGATGAACGATCTACATTAAAACACGAATGAAAATGCTTAGCTGGAGATAACATTAAGGAAACACTACAGTGTTTAGTACCAGGAATTTGTGCTTTCATTATTTGAACAGATAAGATGGAATCGAAATAATAGCTTGGAAACCAAGTAATCCCCCTTAGCTGCAGATGATGCTGATATTGCAAGGACACTGTCATTATCAAGAATAATATGGAAAAAGAAAGAAGAAATGAGAATTAGATCACCACAACTTATTCAAAGTAAACATTGTTAATGATTATAACTATGGGGCTAATAAACTCAAGAGGAAAGAGAAAGGAAGACACTAATTAATAAGGCATATATTGACCAAGAATAGGTTTCATAGTCATTAGTGCACGCTTTTCCCATGATACCAAAGCATCCATAAAGAGCTGTAGTGAGTAAATAAAATTCTGACATGGAGAGCCAAATTAATAGAAATTGCAGTTTCATTGTATAAGGGTCTTACTTAGCTATTACCTATACCTTAGGGCTTGTCATCATAGCCAAATTCAGTAATTACATAGTACATCAAGTGTAGTTCACAAAATAATACCGTGCTGGCCACCACACAGTAATAAACATAACTATCCCACTGAAACCTTTCAAATACATGGTTGTGCTAGGTGAGTTAATTTCAAGAAAATGGCAAATTGCAGTTAGTACTATTTCTCTGGAAAGTTTTTTTCCAGCCTTTTCTTATTTAGTACTTGAGGGACGGTTACACAAGAAAGTGGTAGGCACATGTGCAAAGTCACTGAATGAGAAGTAAACAAACGTCATACCTTAACATCAAAACTTATTCAGTTGGTGATCTGTCCTGGGAGTCATGTTTGGCTATGAATCCTTGAGACGGCCCTGGGAGAAATTCCTAGAGAAGAAAATTCTAAGTACAATTTTAGTAGACTGAGAAGAATTAGGCCTTTTTGCTGCAAGGGAAGCATCATGTTTTGTCTAGGAATGCACAGTGTGGCGGGAACGCGCTCAGTACACATGATCATTCTGAGCGCAATGGGAAGACAGGAGGTAGTGCAAGGTCTTCAAGAAATGGTTCCACACTGCAGGTTCAGACCAAGTACTACACAGTGAAAATTAGGATTAAAGTCACTGTTAATACACAGAATATATATCCTGGCTTTGGAACAGCAAATGAAGAAAACTCATCTCATATGACAAAGTGCAAATGGTTTTCCTATGATGTAACAGCAGCAAAAATAACAAAACCCTAAGTTAAGGGTACAGCAGAAGCTTTTATGTACGTCCTCTACTTACTGTGTGTTTTCCAGTCTTGTGGATTCACATTTTTGGAACAGTCACAATTTCTAACAAGTTGGATTCTTGTGGTTTTGGCTATCTGATTTCAATTGAAACATCTGACTCAGAGCCAAATCAAGGTCTTGCCGAAACTGACTGTAGGCCAAGTGGACTTCAGGGAGCCCAGATACAGTATAGACAGTAAAACAAATAAAGGTCCTTTTTTTCTCTCGTCTTTCAAATTAATTAAAGAACCATAATGGCCCTGACCTCCACTAGTGCTATCACGATCAAAACAAATTAACCACTTCCTCTTCAAAAAAGCCCAACCAACAATCAAACTACAAGCAGATTTATTTCTTCGTAGCCCAGTCATAGAAAATAAAATCCAGTAAATAAATATTTTACAAGTTATGGGTCTGCCAGATCTTTTCAATGATGGGTATCTTCCTCTTTTTTTTATATAAGTACAGAGAAAGTGGAATTGTAGAGTAACTCAAAAGAATAAAAATCGAGACTTTTCCCTGTACTTGGGAAAACGCTGTTAAGATTACTGGAGAAATGGATGGTCTGTGCTAGAATTTGAACAAACGATAATCATGGCTTGAGGCAGAGATCCAAAAACTGAATAAATATGAGGAGGTTACACATTTAGGCATTTAATGAATCAGCTGCAACACCCGTTGCCCCAAAAATTATTTTGCAATGGAATTATTCTGCATTTGGAAACTGTTGAAGAAAAACATACACATTAGTGTTCAGCTAAAATAACTTGTAAACAATTGAATAAGTAAAGCAAAGACTTGGGGCCCTATGGTTGTACTTTACATGGAACTACATTCAGCATCTTTTGCTTTATTTTTCTCTTAAAGTTCAAACTAATAAAAAGGAAAGTTGTCTTTGTTACCCATTAGACTTCAGTTTCATTAATCCACCATCCATTTTTTTCCGTAGTAATTTTATTTTAACTCTATAGTTAGGATTTCCTGTCGGCTTTTCCTTTTAGTATTTCTGATTACAGTCTTTCTTTGTTTAAATACAGCAGGCATTTATATCTCTAACATCTTCCAGAACAGTATAAAAAAAAAATCCTACCAGAGACAGCGAAGAATGTATAAATGAATGACCTTAGACTCGTGAGTCAATAGAGAAAGTTGATATAATCCACCCTCAACACCAACAGCACATTCTGTCAACTCAGCTGAAGTTGACAATATCATCACGTTTGCGATAGAGATACAATTATGGCTGGAAGATTCCCACAGCCCTGCCAGATTCCTCAAGGGGATTAGCACTTGTCTGATTGCAGTACACAACAAAGACATTGTTAAAATATCAGTGCATCAATCAGGAGGAATTTGGTGACTTTGAAGTTTAAAAAAACTAAAACAACAGTGTGGGAAAAAGAAGCAGTTACAATAGTTAAGTGTAATTATGTACATTTGATTTAGTTAAATGACACACTCTGATTCTTAATTTGTCAGTAACAAATGTAGAAATAACTTTTAAAAAAATTGTCATCAATTAACATCAATATTTATTTGAAAGTACTTCATCTTTATGTGATCTTTTCCCACAAGGAAGAAACTAGCAAAATATAAAGGAACATTAATCACCAGTAACCATGAGTCTCAGGCTCATAATTAACAGTGCGGAGCCTGAGACTGCACTTCCCTGTGCTAATGGCAGTGTTCCTTCCTCCCAGCACCTGATTTCAGAAGGTGGTGCAGAAAGTCTAAGGTGGTGGACCTATTAAGAATAGGGTGTATTAATTGCCAATGCATTATCTTCTAAATCTCTCTCTGTTTTGCAGGCAATACATAAATTTCAGCTGTCTAACATTCACTGTCAAGAGTGACAATGAAGAATACCCACATCATTTCCTATAAGCATAAAGCCATTGTGCTGGAATTTTCTATTGCCGCCTCCTGCAACATGCAGATATCTGCAGGCTTTTATTTTGCTAATTTACATGGATAGTTTCTGTTGTTGTTTGGTTATGGATGTGAGCTAAATGTCATATACCAAAGGTATCAACTACAGCGATGGACTCAAATCCAAGGCGCGATATTCACCAAAACCTTGCTATGATTTCCCAAGAAATTTGTACTAGCCGCAGCAGTGGACTTCTCAGAACTTCTTAGCCAGTCCAGCAAATACCACAGTTTTAAGAAATGTTACAAAAATCGTTGTCTTAAGGATGCATAATTTCAACATATACAGATAAAATGAAGCACATGTACTGAAAGCACAAAGAACAGCAACCAGATTTCCTAATACTGCTCTCCTTACTGCATTTGTTCCTACTACAAACAAATCTTACAGAAGTTTATACAGTTCCAACTGAGTTTGCAGCTCATGTCATGCTTGGTAAGTCTTCCATTGCAAATAATCTGATTTTTTAAATAGGTCTGAGGTCTTCCAATGAAGTCAGAGGGCACGCTGACACCAGCATGAATTTGAACAAATTTTAAATGAGAGCAAGCAGCCAAAGCAACTAGATAACTTTCTTAGTCCAAAGTAAGAAATTAGACTTAGACTTTGCAATGATTTCTGTAAAAATATATATCCATCATTTGCAGCATCACAGAAAGATGAATAAACAGAAATGACAGCAGCAAGGAAAACTGTATAGCAATGGGTTTGCTCTATCCAGTGTGTTATAAGCATGTTCTACAACTGGTGGTCATCAGATGAGTAGGGTTATGTGCTGTTAGGACAGAAGTGTGCTTGGTTAGACATTCTGTGCTCACAAAAAATTGTCTGTTTTTAAATTGTATAGCTGGCCTTAACCATCACCATATCATCAGCAGAGAAATAACGAGTCTGTCAGAAAGAAATTACAGACTGACTAGAGTTACTCACTCTGAGCATGAAAAGATCCAATTGTTACCATTTTATAAATATGCAGAAGCATGCCACCGCCACACGCTTGCTAGAGACCAGAAATAAAAATATAGGAAAAAGGGACTAATATATTTCTAATGACTGCATCGTACTTCCTGGTATACACTGTCGTACTCAGTTGGCTACAGCAGAGCTATATCGGCCTCCTAACATGAAGATCTTGGCTCTTCTATGACTCTTATTCTTCCTCAAGAGTCTGGAACAATAGGGCTGGAATCAGAGAAATGTGAAAGCATGAATTCTCAGTGAAACGTGCATAACTAGATGATGTGATGAGAGCAGGGACTGACAAGAGAAAGGCCAGGTCATGAAGCTTTCAGTCTGTACATGCCAACAAATCATTAAAGGTGCGTGAGGATTTGAAAATGCTACACAATTTGTTGAAAATCTGTTCTGCCTTTAATTTTTTGGTTTACTGCCTTTGAGAGGAGAGGAATGAAGAGTGTCAGATTACAAAGTGGAATTCCTACTGCTGACCAGAAGACACTGGATTTCCTTGTTCAGGCCCTAAGGGAAAGAACAGTAGCCACTGTTACAGCATTTTGGAGCTTGATTTCTAAGCAGTAATGTAAAGCTAAATATGGGCCCATTTTAGAACTCTACTATTATAGAAATCTACCAGATTTACTGGGCTCTCTGTCTGTATGGGATTTATTATGGTTCTACCAAAAGAAAATTCCATCTTAAACATATTTTTTCATTCTAAGGTTTATACCTAGCATTTGATCTTTATGAAAAAACTTTTCATTTCCAGGTTTTTGAACAGAAGGATGAGGAAATGGAGATTATAATATTTTCAAGGTAGTAAATTTTATTAATGATAGTTCCTAATATTAGCAGCTTTGTTTTGAAACTGAAGTTCTATGAATAAATGCATGTTTGAACTCTTTCTCTGGAGTCATATCTAGCTAACATTTATTTTAAAGATAAACACACAATGAAAAAACTAAAATAACATTAAACAAGAATAGAGTAATTTGCATAGATCTAGAAACTAAGAGAGTTATTACCTGAGAGAGTGAGTGTCTCTTCCAACAGTGACAGTATAACAGTTGTCAGCACATCACATCTTCAGATTACTGTTCAAACAGGCCCATGATTCCATAACTATAACATTATCAGTGAACGAGAATCAAAGAGTTCTGCCTGAACTGAGAACACGATTCCAGTTTATATTATAAATAGGAATCTTTAATTCTGCTCTACAACTGGACTGGGCTGGCTCATAAAACAAGCTGGAACCATGACTGCACTCAGGTGGAGTGACCAACATCCTGAACAAAGCTCTTCCAAAAGGCACAGCCTTCGGCATTTTTGGCACAGCTGTGTCTCTATTGCTCGCAATATCTTCTCCTCTCCCTCTTGTCATATGGACAGCTAAGACACACTTATGTTAATCATTAATTAATTCATAATCTTCTGAGTGCAGCTCATGGGCAAAGATCTGTCACAAACACTGCATTTACTAGAAGCTATAGTTTTAAGTGGAATTACTCTGACTTTCACTCTGATGATGCTGTGATCAGCTCCTAACACAGCAGAGGAAGCAAACAGTTCTTCAAGAGTGCTGCAGGTGTGTATGCATTATGGAGTAACGGAGCTAAACAATGCCAGATCTCTGCTACTTCTACAGTTTTGGTGATTATCATTGTATTATAGTCACTTGTGGCCAGGCTAATGTTTAGGATGAAGCTGAGACTTCCCAAAACATTGTCTTTTGTTCTAATGCACATCAGCAGTACATTTATGCAGAGCACAAAGAAAATAAACTCTGGATAAACCCAGCACATATATGAAAAGAGGCCATTATTTTATTTGAACGTGCCATCAAACAAATGTCATTAAATCACATTAAGTAAAAGGATGGATAGTGGCTGCTATTAAAAATCAGCTTTTGCTAGCAGTTCGCGATGCTTACAAATACATTTCTATAGGACATGAGAAGAATGGCTATTAAACAATGTTGTTATAGCAGGGTCTCGGCATCATCACTGCTTCTGAAAAAATACATGCTACTGCACTGAGTAATTTCATCTCAGTATTTAGGACCAGAGACCCAAAATGTGAAATTTAGAAGGACAACAAACTTAGACAAAGTATAAGCTTGCTTTATTTGGATTTGGGTTTTGAATTGCAGTCATACATATTTAATGTCACAAGTTAAACACAAAATGCATAATTCATTGAATATTACAAAAATCCTCAATAATATCTGTGGGTTAATAATCAGACTCGCCTCGTAACACTTCACTCAGTCTTTACAGCCAGAAAGATGGCTTCTTGCCATTTTATTTATTGCTAGAAATGGAACAAACACCTGCATAGAAAGTCTTCCTTTTTTGTAAGAAAGTGCTCTCCATCTCTCCTAGTGGCAGAATAATAACTAAAAAAAATAATGTTGCTTTTAGCCATTTTTTATTATAGCATGGCCTTTTCTTTATTATAAAATAAATACAGAAAAAGGGTGAATTCTAAAAACTTTTCCACCTAAAATAATGTATGTTAAATCCATGTGTATTGTGGGCCGAAATAATTAACAGAAAATCTGTTGTTAACAAGCAATTATAACTCAAAGGAATTTCAGACGCCTTATACCTGCTGCCTCTAAGAGACAATCTCTCAATCATTCACTTCTGTAAATGTTTCTTCAGAGTGGGCTACATTGTAGGGCAAATATAAACAGAAATGCAATTGTTGTACTTCATTCCCTCCTACATTTTTCAAAATCCAGCTGGGATATTTTCATAAGTATTCTTTGATATTATAAATGTGCCTACTTTTTACTCAGTCAAAGGCTGTGCCATTTCAGCTGTTCTGTATTTTTCTTTTAGGCTGAATTTATGGCAAAAGAAAACTATCAGTAAATTCTTCGCCAGGCTTCTCCACTATATTAGTCTCGGAGCTTTAGATAGAAGCAGAATAATGGTAATGTATATGTTGCTTTTATCCAGTTGTTTAATATACCATGACCATGCTCTCTTCATTATAGAGTGAAGCCAAAACAGAACTGAAAAGGCAGGAGAATGACTTTGTTTCTATAACATGTCACTGCTGGGGCGGGGGGTGTGACCAGACCAGACTAATAGCCACCTTGGGATTATTTCAGACAGTGCTTTATCAATCAAGTATGACTTGTAAAACAGAGTATTTGAAAACAAAGCAAAGGGGATAAGAATTAAAGTGAAAATTCAGTATATCTGTAAGGGCCACCTACAGGGCAGCAGTGTTTTCATGGTTCTTGGGATGGCAGTTGTTATGATTTTTACAGCCTTTTAAAAAGGCTCTTCTTACCACTAATACACATGGCAGAGGAGAAAAACTGATGATCCTCCAGAAATTGACTGTTTTCACAGATAACCCTGCACTGGTGAGCAACACTAAGAAAACAGTTTGGAGTCACAGAACTGCCATGACTGTAATTTATAGAGGAAAAAAAAAAAAAGATATTTGTTACAGTGAGTTAAGTAGAGTCAAGCTGGAACTGAGAGTATGTCTCCTAGAAGTGAAGTCAAGCATCTGATTAAATGCTCTCAACATTCATCTTCTCGTCATCCAGAGAGACCTGTTAAACCTTTTTTGCCAGTGAGGCAGGATAAGCGTAAGGGTAACTTCAGGGCTCAGATGTCCTTGAAAAAGCCATTTCAGAGCTTTCCATCCAATAAAAATTGATGACTCCTACTTCATGAGTGTGCTGGGAGAATATACACAATGAGGAAAGGCTCCAACATCCCTGGTTAATAGGGTCATCGTGGGATGTTCCCGGCAGAACTGTAGATCCCATGAAATGATTTGGGCAGGCCACAGATGTCCTGATCAAAGTTTCCCATTCATTACCACGGGCTCTATGCCCGAAACTACTCAACAAAGATTGCTGAATACCGAACACAGCTTACTTTGTTTGTACATGTATTCACTGCTTTCTAACTCCTTGTTTGCTTGAAGAAATCACAAGAATGCATGGCACAAAGCAAGACAGAGCTCTTTTATTTTTATCACTGTCCTGAATGCCAGAATCTGGCAGCCCAGATCTGTGGCTTTGGTGTAGTACCTTGTTGTGGCTTCTGAAGACTCGTCCAAATAAGCACTGCATTCCTTAGATCCAAATCTAGCAATTCTGACTATACTTTTTTCTAACTATAGTCCTGCAGACAAAATATAGCTGCCTTTGTTGCTGTTGAGTTTAGCCAGAATTAGGGGACCAACATCCGGTAGCTGCTTTGATGATGGCAGCCGGTAGTCACTTTTTTGAAACTTGGCAGCAGATATATCGCCAACCTTTCCAATCTCTCTCCACTCCACCCCACAAAAATAACACTCTCAGGAGGGAACACTAACGCAACAAGAACTTAATGCATCATCCTCCTTGCCTTTGCTAACCACGGTATGCAATTATCACAAGGGCTGTCACTGGATCCGTCCGCGGTTGGGTGGCTGACTCACCCTGCCTGCTCTGTGCCAAAAAGCTTTTACCGTTGCTCGCAGCAGCTCTGCTCGATGTAGATGAGCTCATACACGCATTGTACAGCACTGGGAGAAGACATGTGAGAGCGCTCGAATCAGAACAAGCAGCCTGGGACCCCAGGGAATTCTCCACACTGTATGTTTCCCACATAACAACCCAACCCGAAACTGAGTCGAGTCCACTGCCTGCAGCTGACAAAGAAAGTAAGCTAAAGGAGTTAAAACACCCAGTTGGAAACCTGCTGGCCAAAAAATTCCTTAAAAACCTCATCAGACTTAGAATTGGTGGTGTTTTTTCCCTTGTCTTAGCAAAAGCACTACTTTTCCCATTACAAACTTCAGCTTATTTATAGCTAGAGAGACCTATGGGTCCGCTTAGGGTGGGTCTGCAAAGGTGCTGCCAAGGGAAGGGCTAGGGTGTAGAAAGGGTCCTCTGACTCTCCATCAGATCAGTTCTAAGTCAATGTGATGAGAGAGGCACAGCCTTGGGGCCCTGTTGGAGGGGGGCCTGCGGTGGGCTGCCAAAGGAGCAGGTAGGCAGAAAAATGAATTCTCCCTTCACAACTGCTACATTTTGGAAACAGTTTGGTGTTCCTCAGCTAAGCACAGCCCACACCTATGGTTAGATTCTGGATCACCATGTATTGCTTGAGATTATATACTTTTCCTTTGTCAAGTTTTCTTTCATTTAGGCTGTTTGATATCTGTATTTGCGTATTTGCCGATTTCTCAGTTGGGTTTCCCTGGCCCTAGGACTACAAACGTGGCTACACATGCAGACCACATGTCCTCATGTGCCAGACTCCATCACACGTGCGCTATCAGTGGCTCTGTCACTATGACCCCCTCCATCAGGTCTCTTTGGTAAGTCAGCGATACGTTGGCACAGGTCTAATATGATTCTCTGTGTAACCCCAAGCTCACTTACTGCTTCAGAAGAGCTTTAGGAATATCCCTAGTAGCCCTACTACCATTAAACCGCTTTGTCTGAAAGTAAGATGAGGCAAATTCACAGAGACCAACAGGGACTGCTAGTGGAGCTTCAAACCCCCACAGACCACAAGGATTTAAACTATGGGTTCTTCTGTTCAGAGATTCTGAAGAGGACTAAACTCAGAGTTGCATCCAAGACCCATTTATCAACTTTAGGAAAGTTGGACAAAGTATTTTCAGGCTGAATGTAGGGCCTTTGACTCAAGAACAGGTCCAGGTCTTCTCTTTTGCTTAAAACATCATCCCTTCCTTCTTTGTCTGCATCTTTTTGTAAATAAGCAATTCAAAATGAGTAGCCAGTGTGAGCATTCTTCCTAAACTTGGCTACTTTTCTGAAGCTTAAATAATCTCTACAATATAAAAATGAAGACTTTTGAATTCAGAATGCTCAGATGTTTGCTAGATTAAGAATGAATCTTAACTTGGAGAGGGATGAAATGAAGCTTTATTTAGAGAGTTCAAAATGCTTGCATTTTTGAATGTTACCCAAGTAACCACAAAATATATAAAGAATTCTGTATTTCTCAATTTGAAACAACTGAACAGTATACAACTCTTTGCAGATGCCAACCTAAACGTCTCAGCCAGATGGGTTTTTTTCCCTAGCCCATTTCAATTAAAATATTTTATGAAAGACCACCCATGGAAAATAATTAGGAAACAAAATAAATAATTATGTGTACTGTAGCTAAGAAAATAATCCTTAGATTTTAAAATGCAACCAAAGGAAATTGGGGGTGAATTTGAGACCTGCAAATGATAGTGACATGCCACAGTCTCTTCCTAGCAGATGAATTATATGAACTAGGATTTCAGCAAGATATTAAAATACAGATTGCAGGACACAGAGAAAAGAGAAGATATAAAAGCTATGCTTACCTCTGAAATTAAAATCAGACGTTCTTTAGTCTTTTATAACTTTAGCCAAGGAGCTAACATTGACGGGAGACTCGAACCCATTAATTACTTGAGCTTTTAGAAGTTAGTTGGTGTTTCTTTCTGCTCCATGAAATTGGATATCTGCATAAAAAGAACAGTACCTGTAATAAAAATATCATTAACAAAAGTTCCCATTATTGTGGGTAAGCCAACATCTTTCCTCATGTAATACGAATGCCAAATGCTGAATGACACAGAAGAATGTAGGGCAGAAATTCCCCCTGCCCCCCAGTCCAGTCCCTTGTTATTGTGGCAACCACATCCTGTAATTGCTACTATAAACTAAAATGTTACATGTGGGCAGTGACTGAGAACAGTTAGCTTTCAAGTCTTACACGTCTGCTTGTGTAGACAGAGCGCTAAACAAATACGTGCTATGAAAAAACCAGCCAGCTCTTTCAAGAGTGAGAATAATGTAAATTCATTGGATCGACTTGCCTTATATACTGGGGAATGGCTGTCAACTTCTCCATCTGCAATTTGACTGCAAGAATAAATTAACCAACACATTCTGAACAAATGAGGAATGGAGTACTAAACAGATGGAACCTCTGACATGTGGATGATTTATTTCAAAAAGGCATTTGAAGGCCAAACTGTAACATTAATGCATAACATACAGAAATATTAACTCAAAAAGTTGCACAAGGTGATTTGGCACCTTATTCTTTCAGAATCCCATACTCCAAACCATGCTATATGTGACAGAAAATTAGGATATGAAACTTAAAGTTGCAGTACTAAACAGGTATGTTATAAACTAGAATAAATCATTACATTGGTATAAAATAAACTGCAATAGTTGGGAAAGGGAACTGCAATAAAGGTTTTTCCAAGCCACTGAAGAAAGTACTGTGAGCTTTGTCAAGGTGATGCAATAGCTTAAAGAAAGGTTGTGTTGCTTACGTTTTTCATCCCCTGCTGTGGTCTGCAAGTAACAGAGCCTGAGCCTCCGTTATCTTAAAGAATCTTCAAAAGCTCAAAAGTGAAACACTGCTGTGCTGTGAAGCCAAGATTGTCACGGTCCCTTTGGATCTTTTAAATTTACAGGACAACACACTCTGTAATTATTTTATCAGGTAATTAGTAACGGAACCAAACACATACATCAAACAAGGGCTCAATCTCCATATAGAGTAGTCTAACACAGGCATTCACTAATCCATCCCTTAATTCATAAGGTTTCCAGCTCACAAGTTGTCTAAATCATAACTCATAGCTCATGCACCTGTAAGCAAAATACTTACCTAGCTGATGATGAGAGTGCTCATCCTTCCTCCTCCCTCACAGTGCAGGATTCCCCTGTGTCACGCCAGGAAACACGGAAGGCTCAGCCGTCTGGCTGCTGTTGGATGTGGTTCAAAAGCCTTTTGGGTAAACTGACGTATTTGTACCTTCCAGCCTGGAAGTTTGGTCTATACCGTTTCCCTAAGTTAGTGGATTCTGAAGGAACTGCCAGAGAGTCAATAGCAAGGATAATGGCAGCAGGCAACAGCAAGCTGCAGGTGGTGACGGCTGCGTAACGACCTGTAGCCTTTTCCATGGGCTGCCTAAGCCTTCCTCCCGCTTTGACTCAGGGGCGCCGCATCCCAACACACACCAGGCCTTTGCAGGAGCTGTGTGTTAGCTAAAATCTGAGCAGGGCTTGAGCGTGCAGTCATACATCATAGAAAGAAAACCTCAAATGCTTTCCGTGAAATGGAAGGAGATGTGATCAGGTGTCAGTCTGGAGACCACCTTGCAGAACACAGAGAGTCTTTTTGCTGTTTTAAAGATACTGGTTAATATGAAAGTTGCTAAATGTAGTGTAGTAAAAGCTTCTCTCACAGCATATATATTTTACCAATGGAAATTCAAATGACCTAGAAGCAGGTCACAAAGAAACAGATGACTGTTCTTATACTGTGTAGTTAAGCTGTGGAAATGTGCAGTTGTGTGAATGCCAACAGTTTACAAGGTATTGTAAGGCTGTGCACAATGCCCAAGGACCCCAATGGAAAGGTTCTGCAACCTCATGGAAGAAAAAAAATAATCATTGAAGGCAACTAAAGATAGAAGTTATCTGAGGCTCTGTGAGATCATTCAGAAGCTGAGGGACAATTTGAAGACCTTATCACATATGCTTGCCCTAGTCATATCCTGCTGCAACCATCTGCTTTCAGCCACTGATGGATGGCAGATATTGAACCTTGGTCTGAAACAGGGTTTCAAAATATATCCAATCAAACCACAGAGAATATATGTTTGCCCACTAACAGAGAATTATTTCCTCCTAAACTATATTTCTTGTTTCCCCATCTTCAAGGCTGAAGAGAGTGAATGAAATAGAATAGGAAAAATACTGAAATAAAGGAGGAAAAATGACAAAAGGGAGAAATAAACATGCTTTTTGAGAAAAAGACAAACAGCTGAACAGACTTCTGGAGAGCTCTGTCTTCACCTCTACTTGTAGGAGAACATCAAAGGTGGAAAAGGCAAGCTAGATTTAAGACAGTGTAACGGAGAATCAGCTATATCAGAAAGCAGGAATTTCTGGTCATTTTTATATGCATTTTCTGTTTTCTTAAGCTTCATCTTCTCCGTGCTTTATCTTTCTATTTTAAAAAAAATGCACAGATTCTGTCAAGTCTGCCTCTTCATGAATCTGTTTGCTAACAATTAGCACAAGTCTCCTGAAGAAAACTGGGAAAAGGTGTGCAAACTTTTAGTGCAATTTCTAAGAGCTGGTTGTGGAGCCAGAAAATAGGCAGTTATATCTCTGCTTTGTGGAGAGGATGACACGTAGAGCTCTGCAGCCTGAGAAATTGGCTAAGGACGCTGAGAAGCAGTACCAGAACTCTGGCCAGACTCCAGAGGCTTGAGACATTAGGAGAGCTGGTGGGTTGATCTTGCATCAGTTTGATGAGTAACTGAGAAATGTTGCTTGGCCTGGTTTCTTCGTGGCTCAGAGCCCGCTTCAGGATGAAAACAGTCTCTACTATGTCTCTGCTATGTTTAGTCTCTACTAAAGAAACAAAATCTGAAAAGAAAGGGTACTCACCAGACAGGCAATAAAAGTAAGGTTTTGTTCATTGCAGAATCACTGAACAATTCATGCAGAAAGGGCCCTTTGGAGGTCACCTGATTATTCCTCACCACCAGCAAATAAGGGCTAACTTCAGATTTTATCTAACTTCAAGGTTAGATCACATTGCTCAGGGTCACTTTCAAAGCAGGAACTCAACATCTCCAAGGATAGGGATGCCATAGCCTCATAATTCCCATATTTGATTAACCTCATGGCACAATTCTTTTTTTTTTCATTTCTTACATTGAATTGGAACTCCATGTCTTCCCTGTGTGCTTCTCATCTTTGTGCATCTCTGAAAAGAGTTTGGCTTCATCTTCTCTATACCCTCACATAAGATAGCAATTTCCCCTTTCTCTTTCTTCTCCAGCATAAACAAACCCATTTCTTTAGCCTCCTCTCATTTGCTCTCCTCCCCATGATCATCTTCATGGTGCTCCACTGGACTCATTCCAACTTGTCAATACTTTTCTTGTATAGGGAAGCCCCAAAATATGATGCTTTGCTCCAGGGCTGAATAGAGGGAAATAAACGCTTCCCCTAATGCGTTGGCTACATTCTTGCTTATATGGACCAACACGTGATTGGTCTTCTTCACCAACAAAGCACATGGCAACTCTAGTATTTATTGTCCAGCAGGATGTCTAGATTTTTTTTCTCCACAAAAATGTTTTGTATCTGGTCACAGCCCATCGTGCACTCCTGCATGGGGTTATTCCACCCCAAGTGCAGGACTCTGCCTTTGCTGAACTTCATGAAGTCTTTGTTTACCCATTCCATCAGCCTGTCAAGATCCCTCGGCCTGACAGCCCTGCACTCCAGTTGACCATCACTCTGTACTCCAGTTTGATACTTTAACAGTGAACAAGGATTAGGGACTTTTGTGTATTCTGGGAGGTTTTGGTTTTTTTACTGGGGAAGATTTTTGTCTGTTCCCGTTTCTGGATGGAGGCGCATGTTAAAGGCAAAAAATATTATGTCAACTGTTGTATTTTTTTTCCCTGTTCTCTACAGATGTATAACAGCTTCCAATAAGATTTGTCTTCTGGCTAAATATGAAACCAAAAGTCTACTTATTCTACAAGATGGATACATTCTGGGTAATTTTGATGACTCATTGCAGCTTTTAAAGAAAAGTAATCTCTTTCAAGGAGGGAGGCAACATTTTACCTTCTGCATTAAAAGCATATTCTGGACAAAGAATTTTCGAATAACAGATTTAGAATTTTACCAACATCTCACATATAATTTTTGGGAAGGAGAAGGTGGGAAAATACCAAAATAAGATTCCCAATGTATTTTAAGAGTAAGAAATACCAAATTACTCAAGGAATGAGCTCAAAATCAGCAATAGTTTAATAAACAAGGTAAGAAATACGTGACTAGGACCTTGAGTCCATAAACCAGACTCTGCTACAGGATTGTTTTGCAGGATGCAGTGCTGTACACTATGCCCAAGGACCCCAAGCTCCAGTTGCTTCTGGATCACAGTGGGGATCCTCATCAGGGTAGAACACGGGCACAGAACGTTTATAATAATACTGAAGCCGTGACAGCAGTTTTTCCACCACATGGGGATATTTTTCAGACAAATCATTTTTCTCTTCAGGATCATGAACAATATTAAATAGCCAAAGTCTCTTTGTTGGTGGATCAGGTGATTGTATCTTTGACTCATTGAACAAAGATGGTGGAGGGAACCAATGGCTGCAGCCTGCAGAAACAGAAACAGACCAAGAGTTAATTCTCAGGTACGGAGCAGCAGGATAGAGCTGGAGAGTTATACTGTAATTGATGAATTCACTAGGTCCTTTGACAAGCCACTGGCCAGTGGCTGCTGCTGCATTCCTTAACTCAAGCCCAGCACCAGAGTCTTTCTAGTCCAGGGCTACCTATACAGGGATCTTATTTATACAAAAACCCTCCACTACTGGGATTCAAACTTCCATGTAACTTAACTTCATATAAATTAATTTCATGGACTTTCTTCTGGATTTCACAGAATCATAGAATGGCTTGGGTTGGAAGGGACCATCTAGCTCCAACCCCCTTGCCATGGGCAGGGACACCTCCCACTAGAGCAGGTTGCTCAAAGTCTCATCCAGCCTGGCCTTGAACACCTCCAGGGATGGGGCATCCACAGCTTCTCTGGGCAACTTGTTCCAGTGCCTCACCACTCCACAGTAAAGAATTCCTTTCTAAGATCTAATCTAAATCTCCCCTCCTTCAGTATACTCCCTGATAAAGAGTCCCTCCCCATCTCTCCTGTAGGTCCCCTTTAGGTACTGGAAGGCCACTATAAGGTCTCCCTGGAGCCTTCTCTTCTCCAGGCTGAACAACCCCAGTTCCCTCAGTCTGTCCTTATAGGAGAAGTGATCCAGCCCTCTGATCATCTTCATGGTCCTCCACTAGACCCGTTCCAAGAGGTCCGTGTCCTTCCTGTGCTGAAGGATCCTCATGATCCTAATGGTTCCATTTCAACTTGAGATATGCTATGGTTCTATTATAGTTTTTCTACTACTGTGAGAGTCATTTTATACAATATATTTGAGAAATGAAAGAATATGGTTTTTGGATTTTAGAAGTGCCCCTTCTAGATTTTTGCATGTGATCAAAAAACCTAAGAAGTCAGCAGAATAACTAAAAGAAATGAAAATACATTAAACAGAATTAAAATGTGTTTGTATCAGGGTCAGGTGCGACACATGACACACTCTGCAAAAATGAGTTACTTTGTTACCTGGATATCCAGTTAGTAACTTCCATTTTCCATGTCGGATTGCTGCATGCATAGATATATTGAAAAGTGTATCATCCCATGGAGAAGATTTGCTCTGTGGTAAAGTTGTCCCATTGTCAATGCCAAGACCTTAATGAAACAGTAAACTAAATTAGGAACATTGCATATGCATGAAGCAATTTTTAGAATTCTGTCAGAAAACAAAGGAGTATCATCCATTTATTTTTACATATTGGTTAAAGATTTTGTTATATATATGTGCAAAGATCTGTGCTATGATTCACTGGATATACATAACTCAGAACTTGAACTGCACCCCAAAAAGTCAGCAGTGGAAAATGTTACACCTGAGTCTGGATAACTGAATTCACTCTGTATGTGGATATTATATGTGTATCTCATACATCTATATTAATGCTCACGAATTGTTAGATTTACTCATACAGATGCCTGTATCTTTTGCCTGTTAGGAATATAGGGTTGAAAAATCTCCCGAATCAATGCTACTGCTGTTAATTCTCTTAGATCACTCCAGGGACCAAGTCTCAGGTCCTGCCTTGTATCCACACACAGAGAGATGTGTCTCTGGACTGAGCTGCCTGCATTCACACAGATCTGTATCTGGCCAGTGAGGTAATTCTACGGCATGACACAGCATGAAGCCTGGCTTCATGCTGTCTTTGGTAGAGTCACATATGGCGTATGTACCCATATCCAGATACTGCCAAAAACACTCAAATGTCAACTATGTGAAGATCCTCTCTCAAAAAGAAACGTGAAACTCTTTATAGGAAGGAGCTCAGAAAAAAACCTAACATGCATACACCAGGGGTGATCAGGAGACTATTTATTTACTGAAACCAGAAGGGAGTCAGACAGACACTCCAGAAGCATCCAAACCATCTTGCATATCAGCTTTCACAAACAAGAAGGGAGTTTAAGACAGAAAATGTAAGAGTTTACATTAACTGTACCAGCTGATACCTGTTTACTAGAAAACTACCAAAAGGTAACTCTACAATTAGAATAGAAACAAGACATCTGGAGGTGGAGAGGAGTGAATGTTGACTTTCTAGCATCTTTCAAGAGATGATTTTCAATCACTTTAGGGAATTTGAAGGACTCAACTGACAGATTTTGCTTCTGAAATGAAAAAGAGAAGCTGTGACATGCACAATGATCATGTGAGATAGAATATTAGAAGCAGAACGAGAGGTTTCCACAAAGAGTAAATTCTGTACATCACAGTGAGGCAAATATACATCTGATAGAAGAGAACAACAGAAAGTTTGGAAAGGAAATGTGGGGACAGAATTTATTTTTCACTAAGTTTCTATCTTATTATGGGGATTCACACTTTGAATCAGTTTTTCTTTAATAAGCACTTTTTGTGCACACCCAAGTTCCCTGTTTACTTCAGACTTGTATAATGTCCCCAGATAAATAAGGCTATAAAAGGGAACTACTTGTTTACAGGATGCATACACAGATTGGGGAGGACTCAGCTCATGTTAGAACATGAAGCACTGAAACTGATGGTAAAAAACCACAAATCCCTATAAAACTGAGGAAAACTTCACAAACACCCCCAGAAGAATCTCTTCTGGAAGATAAATCCCCACACAGCCATGTGATGTCCATAACAGATACGATCAGTTTAAAGATTAATATTGCTTACTTTTCAACATCATTATGTTATGTATTACTCTGTCATACTGTTTGCTACTGGGAATACTCATCTTTGCCATCTACTCTCTTAAAGAGCACAGTGAAAGACATTCAGCAGATCAAAAAACACAACTGTAGTTTTTAAACATCATGTCTCAAAATTACGATACTTGGTCTAAAGGAAAAATTATGTGAGTCTGTATTCCTGGTTTTAAGGTTTAGCATGGAGAAAATGCTTCTGAGTGCTGAGCTACAGTATGTGAACCCATAGTATTACACAAGATAAATTATTTAAAATACTTCAAATAAACAGTATGAAAGATTGTATTTTTAGATATACTTTCCAAAACATCCTTAGAATGCCATGCATGAGACTTAAAATAAGATTCCAGAAGGTAAAATAATTTTAAAAACTCCTTATTTGGTCCAGGTAACAAACCCAAAATCCTACACTAAGAAATGCCTTTACCAGAGCTTGTAGTTGAAATTCTTTAGTGGAATACTATCTTTCAGCAAAATTTTTTGAAGAGATAAATTTCCTCAAGTCGAGCTATTAAAAAGAGAACTCTGTCAGTCATGTTAACTCACCCATTGCATGCACTTGTCTTCTGCCAAAGAAATGCACTGCCTATTATTCAGACAAGTGCATTGCTTCCCAGGCAGTACAGGTCAACTTTTATCAGGCATATCAGTCATGGAAAACAGAGTGATGGTTGTTTGAATGTTCTCTACAGAGGGTATTTATAAGACTGCCAGCTTACTACATTATATAAGCACCAGGTACAAAACTAAGATAAATAAAAGTATTGCTTGATATGAATTCTCTTCTTTCCATGATATGACTTCCACCTTAAGCTCAGATACTCCTCCCACTCTATTTACCTGACTTTCTCCTCCTCTTCAGCCCAGCAGTTAAGTTTCTACCTCTGTCTTCTTTCTTCAGCTTCTGCCAGTGCAGGTGAAATGCAAAATACCTGGGCGGTTTTCCCCCTTGCTGTATGAATTTTACAGAGATCTGTTTTCCAATTTGGCAGATTAAAGAAGTCACATTCTTTTTGTTTCCTTTGCAAGATAAAATGTCCTTTCTCATAGCATCTAAGCAGTTTTTCTATGCATCTGTTCTACATTGCTGTTTTTTTTTTTCTTCTTTATTTACCTTATAGTTGACCAGGCAGTAACAACAACCTCATGGACTAATCCAGCAGTCAGAGGACAGATACCTTTTTTTGATCTGGATAATCAAGTCTGCCTTCAGATGCCCGCATACTCTCCCTATAGACCTATATATAAAAAATGTGAAGCTTTTGCTTTTGCAAAGAGGCTAGACATTTTATTTTTCTGCCATTTAATCAACAGTGTATCAGTGGCTAATGAAATATTAAAGATTTGGTTTTACCTTAAAAAAAACCCACAGCCCCACAAATTTCCCTATTTTCAAACAGAAGCCACTATTTCCTGAAGCACAACTCCAGAGCCTCACCAGCTGCTATATTTCTTTTTAAGTAGTCCCTTGGGAAATGATACAACTTTTCTTAGTTAAGAAAGCAGTTAAAAACTTCATTCAGATATTTATTTTCAAATATTTAATGCTACAACAAATTGATCTAAATATTTTAGTGTTTTGTTTGGAGTTGTAGGTCACCAAAAAGTATTCAAATAGCTGTTATATCTCTATAGAAAAAACAAGTCCTTCAGAAAATGTTGCCCGTGGTAAATTACTTTGGAGTTTATATCATATTTCAAGACTATCCTTAGTCTTAACAGCCTGAAAAATGGTTTCAGGATCAGATTTTAAAAGGCACTGAGGTGGCCAACTCCCACTACCTAAAAAGCAGTTTGCTATCTAAATACTTTAAAAGCCTGTCCCTCTGCCCCTTATGAAAACTTCAGCTTAATTCTTTTCTTTCCATTATCATACATTGCTTCTGTAAATATATATGTATTCCAAATTATGATGCAAAAACCTAAATAACCTTCAATAGCTAATTTGTAGCTTCAAGAAACTTAAGGCCAGTGTCAGCAACTCTGAAAAATCTATGCAAGATGCTCAGAAAACTCATCATAAAAATGTTAGCTTCATTTGCACAAATGATTGCCATTTTGATAATTTTAATATTCCATAGCATACTCTTCAGGCAGGACATTGAAAAATTTACAACTGAGTAAGTATAAATGATTCAGATTCAGGTTTAACTGTAGTTTTAAAAACACATGAACACCATGAATAGCATATCTAGTTTACTTCAAGTGCTGTTCTTAAAAGGAGGGATAGCATAAATAAATTAGAATATTAATCTGTATTAGCAATGGCTTTCAGCACACAGATGAGTCTGTATCACTGCAGACCAGTCAGTTATTTGCTTAAGGCTTGTTTTTCACATACCAGAATGTAAATCAAGAGTGAAATAATTGAAATAATGGATTCACACTGGATTTATACTACCATGATTGAGATCAGAATCTGATACTTACATTATTTCCTGCTTCAATCATACAATTTTAAATTAAAAAAAAAGCCCTTATGATTTACACAAATGTTACAAGATGACAGGTTTTGCCATACTGAAGAAATTATTTGGTACATTCAATCCAGCAGTGTGTCCCAAAAAGTAATTAATAAATGATGATTCAAAGTAAAACAGAAAAGATAAATCGAAGCTGCTTACTTTGCCCAGCAATCTGTTCTTTCACTTCACTTTTTAACTATAGGGAAGATCATAAAAAATGATGAAATGTGCCTAGCACTGGTTTTTCCCTCCTAGCCTTCCAAAAAAGCTCTTCTGACCTCATTCAGTATCCTATGTGTACTCCGGACTTAATACATCATTTAGGTTAAGTGGGTAGCTCTTCCAGAGAAAAAAACTGTCTTCCTATGTATTTTTGCATATACTTACAATAGCCTTCTGCTTAACTCATTAGTTCGCTATCCAACTGGGCAATGATTTCTGGGGCAGAAAACAGGAAGAAACATTTCTTCACATTTCTTCCCTGGTGATCAATGTATGCTTGAGAATCAATCATCTATTCCTTGGCTTATACAATCCTAGTTACCTACCAGAAACATTAGCTAAAATAAAAAAATACTAATTTATTTCACAACCATGAACAAACCAAAAATGTCTGAAATCCCCTTTATTATCTGTGTAACTCAAAACCTTTTAAATTCTTATACTACTGCTGTACACCAAAATAATTTTGTGACCCTTTGATGCCTGCAATGCTACATGGTAATAAAAGAACAAAAAAAAAGAAGGGTTGATCAAGTTTTCACTACATTTTAAAGCTTTAGATGTCTTATCAGAAGCTCTCTACTCCTCCTCCTATATGGTGCCCATAAATCCAACTTTTTTATTGTTCTAAGTCTTATGATGTTCCTGACAGGTTTCACTGATACTTTCTGAAATATTTATTATTCAATCAAGAGAATATACTAAAAAACCCACCCACTTTCCTAACCCCACAAAACAGCTAAGACAACAACAAAACAAAAGGCCACTGCAACACAGTACTCAGCAGGTAGGCTGGAAAACTCAGATCTGTTGGCATCTTTGTAAATATTTCCTATGATTTGTTTCAGTCTTTTGCTTTCTACTTTACAGGCAAATATTGCAAGTACCACATAACCATAATCTGTAAAAAAAAACAGATTAAGGATAGTCAACAGCCATATTGTGTAAATTTGCAAGGTTAAAAAAAAAAGTACAATCTCAATTTTTTTTTTAAAGAAAGGCTTACCCTTTAGATCAATCTAAAAGATAAAATTGTGGAGATATTTTATTAAATGCAATAAATTTCCTAAGAGTATATTCATTTTACCTTAGTGATCTAATTTTTAATCATAAGAAGGAAGAAGATAAACTGTAGTTTTTCATCTGAGATTTAAAAAAGGAATATCTAGGGGAACACATATTATATATTGCTATATATATGATATTTGCACAGATATAATAAGCATAAATCAATTAGTCTTCTCATTCTTCTAACCCTCCTTCTTCTTTCCTGCAATAGACCAACTCAAGCAATTGGTAGAAACCTAAAATGTGGAGATATAAATAGACAGTATATCTAAAAATAAAATACTCTGCCTTCAGTCTATGATTAAGATGATGAAAATCATCCATGATGAGAAGTTTTCTTCGTTGGTAAGAGATCAAAGAGCACACGGTTCTCTCTAACATGCCATTTAGCGAGGTCCCAACCACAAATATTGCTTGAAGCATGCTATATTTCTGTACACTGTGGTTCTACAATGTTAGTGTGCAGGGAGGCAATGTTGGGCACTGGAGAGCGATTTTGGAGAAAGACAAAAGAATGTTAATTTATTATTTATTTGGGAGACAGAGCCCTGCTCAAAGAGTTAATGTAAATGGACTAAGTAATTGGAAGATTGGCTATGCTTCTACAGTTTTCCAATATCCTACACAGTAACAAAAACATTTATAAGCCACTACGTATAATTAGTGCCCTTTATGGACAGCAGAACAAACATAGCTTCTACCTTTGTTTCTTGATCTGCAAAACAAGAACATTAGAAGTTATCTCCCTTTAGCAGTATATTTCCCAAAGGAAAAAGTGAAAAATATCGGTATTCTTTGTAGTGAAACTTCTATTTATGATAATATAATGTAGCAGCAAATTCAGCCATATGACAGGGAAAATACAAACCCAAAAAGCTCCAAGCTTAAATGTGACCTGTTTTGATGGAGTGCAAATTAGAAACTCATCTGAAACAAATAATAAACAGGTGCTACTGTTTTGCAGGTGTGAAGTACATTTAAGAGATTTCAGCCAAAGCAGGAATATCACCAACATTTCCCATAACACAAGTGTGTGGGCATTTTGCACTACCCGGATGTCTAAATAGTTTGATGACTTGCAGTTTACAATGTATACTGCATAAAAGGATTCCCTAGGTATTCTCTTGGTAACTAAAAATTATCTCTGTAGTTCTCAAGACTCCTATTTCAGTATTAATTTTGTTTGTTCAACACTCCCTATCACTTCTTTCGTTACTCCACTCTAATATTCAAATAATGGTTAACAGGATCCACATAGCACAAAAGTTTATTTTTCGTATCACCCATCCATCTAGGCCAAGAGACTAAGCAACGATGGGACAAGAGCAAAGATCCTCATATGGATAGAAAAGCATCTAATAATTGGGAAACAAAAGCTTTGATTTCACAGTGGAGAGACCACCACTGGATTCCTAAACGAAGTTGGGCTGGGACCCATACTGTTGAACAATATGTTCAAATATGTTTAAGAGTATCCAAAAGACCAGGAAAAGGGACTGAACAGTGAGATTAAAAAGTCTGTGGATGACAATAAATTATTTAAAGCTGACTGTAAAGAATGACAGAGGGCCCTCATGAAACTGGGTGAGTAGGCATTAAAATAGGCAATGATAAACTGATACATGGGTGAAACAACAACCCTAAATTCCCATATAAAATGATGGTCTGTGTGTCACCCATAATTATAAAAAGAGTGAAATGAATTGTTAGAAAAGGACTAATGAATAAGGCAAAAAGCTCTGTGCAACTGGAAACCGGTACTTCTGGTCTTCATGTCTCAAAAAGTATACAGTACAACTGAAACCAGTTACAAAGTTGGGTCAAGTGCAGTCCCTCATGAATTAAAATCTTCTGTTAGATGTACATTGTCCTCAATTAAATTACAATGTTCTAGGGAACTCCAGGGACCAGTTACTTCCATCACCTGCATGACCAAACGATGGTCCTTCCCATTTTGTGTGACGTTGAGGCAAATGCAATCAAAGAATCAAAACCTTATTGTTTTAACTTACGGGACATATCAATGTAACACACAATTTGTGTGCTTACTACTCAGACCTCATGAAGTCTCTTGAGCGAATCCACATCATCTTGGTAGCTGCTGGTATATTCAATCTACAGTCTCTATCTGACCTGACTAGACACCATCTACATTGCAGAACAGCACTACTGCACAGCACGTACCCACAGTGAGAAAAACTCAAACATGCTGAAAGACTGGAAGAGACATAAATTCTTTACCCAGGAAATTCATCGTCTGCATTTGCCAGTAACAGTCATGTTCCAACTGGACTAGACTATGTTCTCAGAACACATATAATCTTGGCTACATCCTCAAATTCAATTACATACCATTTTTTTTCAATCACCGAGGATGTTTCGTGGAAAAACTCCATGTTATTCTATCCCTTTGCAAAATCCTCCTTTAATAGCATCTCAGCTTGTTGCTATCAGAACAGCTAGAACACCACTCTGAGCTGCTGGCCCCCTGCTGTACTTAACCTCATGTGATAAAAAACATTTCATTTTGTCAGGAGGCATCACACAAGCTGTAATTGTCACTAAGGTGGCGCTGCAATAAAGTACTGCTTGTTTGCAAAGACTCTGGGGAGAATCATTGGGAGCGCTCATGTTTTCACACATATCTCTGCTAATGGAGGCTGGAGAGACACATGCAGAGATACAGGTGTGACAAGAGGCACCTATCGCAGCATTCTGTCAGTTATGCCCTCAGAGCAAGGAACATAGCCATAACAAGGTTGCAGAAGGCAAAAAACTACCAAACTGTAGAAATTAGTGCTTGCAGTCAGCCAGCTTTAGGGAACGAAGTGGCACTTACGTATATGTCCAAAAAAAGACACTGCATTTTAAATATTTCAATCTTGTGCGTACAGATCATCAACTCACTGAAGACTGTCACTCCAGGAAGACAGGCTTTCAAAAGGTAATGTCATTTGGCAATGACAAATCTCAAGGGGATAAACTAGATTTTTTTTTTTAATTCTGCTGAGATTATGCTCTGAAACATTATGAGTGATTAAAAAAAAAGCTTCTTTACTTTGTAAAAATGTTTTCATTAGAGAGGAGTGTACAACTCTGCATGTTGCAGAGTAGAATTCTGCTTAATAGTTGAACCAAACACTGGGAAAAAACCACCGAGGCTACTTCTACTAGAGCTTAAAAGCAACAAACAATAACTGGTATTATTTTCATAGTAAGGCGATGCATATGCCTCCCTGCCTCTTGTGATCTGATTAGTAGTCTATAAAAACCACAGAGGAGATCCCCAGACAGAAGTCTGGGACTGGTGAACCAAAAACCACTTATATGTGAAACCCAAACAGAAGGAGAGTATTTTCTAGTATGTTCACTATCGTCTTTAAAATCAACATACTATTTTAACCACCCAAGAAACCCCTGCTGGATTCACCAGCTTCTATCTACTGTCAGAAAAATGGTAGTGGTATCGTTTTCCCACTGCTTCCATTAGCATAAATCAAAGGATTTGCACATCACTCCTGTTCTAATGTAAATCATTTGACTCTACTATTAGGATTTAAAACATTTACTTACATGATGCCCATTAAATAGAAAAGAAAGAAAACCCAAACACTTCAAAGATCACAGGTGATTACTTATCTATCAATAGACACACAGACTCCTCCAAATCACCTTAGCTTGGTTTTGGGCTACAATAGTAGAAGCGGTAGGTAAAATATCACAGACTTCTTCAAATATTATGGAACTCCACACAAAAATTACCTTCATGAAAGTAGTCTTCAACCTCCTAGAAATCTCATCACACGCGTACACACAAAGCCTTCATGATTGGCAGGCTCACTGTCCCATACTAATGATCAGCTGTGGAACAGCAGGAGGTCTGTTAGGGCTTGAAAAAACCCACACCGAAACTCATGAAAACCCTTTCATTAATTCCAGTGGGCTCTGGTTCAGACTGGTTAAGCATCAGTAGTTACAAACAAGGACCTTACATGCTACCAGCTTCTCTTAATCAAACAAATGAAGCTAAATTCCCCTTAATCCATCCAGTTCAGTAGACACAGTGTGTTTTCTAGGAAACCTTATGAAAGGCTTCTCCGCTTATATTCACAACAATAATTTTGGGCTACAACACATATGTTTTAAACACACACACACCCTCCCCAAATTATCACCAAATCAAAGTGACTCTGAAATCAAAACAAGTGTCAACATATGATTTATCGATTCTCAGAAGAAAAATTTAAGAAAATAATAATTAAAAAAAAAAAATTAGTAACGGCACACAATCCCACGAATGTTGCCAAGACCTGAGGTTTATGGATGAGCAGAGAAAATGGAATTCCAGTGCCATTTTCCCCACTGCAAAATCCATGTGACTAAGCTCAGAATTTAAGACCTAGAAATTGTTTACTTAAACATATCACTTGATCTTCCCTGCTGCACTGAAACAGCAGAATAAAGGTAGACGTCGGGTAACAGGCACCCAAACACTTGGTTCTTTATAGGAACATGCAGCCAAAACGGGAAACACAAAGTCGAGAAATGAACCATAACTTCACTGCAGTAAAACTCAGAAAGCCATCACATAACTTTTCTTTGTGGTCAGTGCTGCTTCCCACAACCACATCTTCTGAACTTTCCTCCGACAGCATTTTTCCAACTGTCCAATAGTTTCCTCTCAAAAGGATGACATTGTCAATACACAGTGAAAGCCCTAGATAACTGCATGCTATATAAAATATTGTTTGTTCACTAAAGCAATTAGAAACAGATGCCAATTTGATACTGAACTTATTTAATTTTCAGTAAATTGGAATTAAAGAAAACGTTCAGGCCAATTAAATCATAGAACCATAGAATGGTTTGGGTTGGAAGGGACCTTAAAGATCATCTAGTTCCAACCCCCCTGCCATGGGCAGGAACACCTCCCACTAGAGCAAGTTGCTCAAAGACCCATTGAGCCTGGTCTTGAACACTTCAAGGGATGGGGCATCCACAGCTTCTCTGGGCAACTTGTTCCAGTGTCTCACCACCCTCACTGTAAAGAATTTGTTCCTGATATCTAATCTAAATCTACCCTCTTTCAATCTACCCTTCATCCTATCACTACACTCCCTGACAAAGAGTCCCTCCCCATCTCTCCTGTAGGCCCCTTTTAGGTATTGGAAGGCCACTATAAGGTCTTCCCGGAGCCTTCTCTTCTCGAGGCTGAACAACCCCAGTTCTCTCAGCCTGTCTTCATAGGAGAGGTGCTCCAGCCCTCTGATCATCCTCGTGGCCCTTCTCTGGACCCGTTCCAACAAGTCTATGTCCTTCCTGTATTGAGGACTCCAGAGCTGGACACAGTACTCCAGGTGGGGTCCCACAAGAGCAGACTAGAGGGGCAGAATCACCTTCCTCTACCTGCTGGCCACGCTTCTTTTGATGCAGCACAGGATGAGGTTGGCTTTCCGGGCTGCAAGTGCACATTGCCAGCTCATGTTGAGCTTCTGATCCATGAACACTCTCAAGTCCTTTTCCTGAGCGCTGCTCTCCAGCCACTGTCCACCCAACCTGTATTTGTGCCTGGGGTTGCCATGTCCCAGGTGCAGGACCCTGCACCTGGCACGGTTGAACTTCATGAGGTTCATGAGGTTCACAGGCCCACCTCCCAAGCCTGTCCAGGTCCTTCTGGGTGGCATTCCTTCCTTCCAGTGTGTAGACCGCGCCGCACAGCTTGGTGTCATTAGCAAACTTGCTGAGGGTGCACTCTATCCCACTGCCCATGTCTCCAACAAAGATGTTAAACAGCACTGGCCCCAGCACTGACCCCTCAGCAATGCCACTCATCACTGGCCACCACTTGGACATTGAGCCATTGACTGCAACCCTTATAGTGTGGCCATCCAGCCAGTTCCTTATCCATTGAATGGTCCATCCATCAAATCCATTACTTTCCAATTTTGAGACCAGGATGTCACGTGGGACAGTGTCAAGTGTAAGTCCAGGTAGATGACATCTGTTGCTCTCCCCTTGTCTACTAGTGCTGTGGCAATATTGTAAAAGGCCACCAAATTTGTCAGGCAGGACTTGCCCTTGGTGAAGCCACGTTGACTGTCACAAACCACCTCCTTATTTTCTACATGTCATAGGAGTGATTCCAGGAGGATCTGCTTCATGATCTTGCCAGGCTCAGAGGTTCCTCGGGTCTTCCTTTTTTCCCTTTTTGAAAGTGGGGGTTATGTTTCCCCTTTTCTAGTCAGCGATGTTTAACTTCCATACACTTTTAATAAAATAAACTGAAAACTAAGGGTTAAATTCACATGAGGATGTACCTGACAAAAGGAGAGGTTTCATCCCTCTTCTAAAACATCTAGCCCAACACTGGGGATAGGTTTCTAGGCATTGGGAACCCAAATTCATGCCCTGAGTTTCCCTGGTTGCTAGAAAGGGTCTTTAACCATGATCACCCATCTTTCAGAAGAGATTTCTCCCCAACAGACTGTATGAAACTCTAGGAATCGGGTTTTCCCCATATTTTCCATTTCACATCATATAATACATACAAATAGTTTGAATAACAACACAGAAGATAAGCCTTTAACTTGGTGATGAGATATCTGGATGGTTTTGTTTCCACGCACACCAAATTTGTACATAAAATTTAATTTTTCTAAGAAAGTAAGCAAATTTAGTACGTACACCATTTGAAAAAGATGCGTAACCTTTTACTATCTTCTAAATTTTAGTTCAATGACCTACATGTTTTTCTAGCATCCATAGATGCAAAATATTCTGTAGGCACAGGGTGGTTTTCACTTGCAAGCAGTCTGGTCTATAGTTCGATTTGCAGGCAGTCTACAAATACATCCAAATGAGGGACTCTACACTACACCATAAAAAACAGAATGGTACATAAAAAAAAATAATCCAGATTTCCTTCGGTATTTCCCAGTTTGGAAGTACCTGGATCTGGGCAGAAAAAAAAAAAAGGTGGCAGGAATGCATACACCGTTTCTAGTGAAGGCCATTTTAGTAATTGGAAAGCAGTACTTTTCCATTGTTCAGCTACACACATAATAAAAGGGGTACGAATCTATGGCTTGGGTCAGAAATTACACTGGATTTCCATTCTATTTGAATTTCTTTGCTTTATGTTTTTGGATTAATCACCAACATGCTTGACTTTAACATTAGAATTTTTTTCCTCCTAAATGTCAGGAAATAACATACTGAATGTGGTTCAAGTTTTTAATATACACACTAGACGATAATGCTTATAGCATTGAGAGAAGTGAAAGTACTACATTTTTTGTTTCCACCGATGAATATTAAATCAAGTCTCTTCCAAACACTCTGAAAATCATGACTGCCTCTAACACAGTAATATAATTTATACAGTCCCTAAAATCTTAAATGAGTCAGATGAATCAACTATTCACCTGCAAGATAAGAGTAAGACTACGTCTGCAAATAATTTTTTTTTTTAAATAAAAAAGCAAAAGAACAAAAGGCGTAGTTAATATTTCTACTATTAGGAGACACACTTAGACTTTATGTATCTTCTATTTATAAACATAAGGTCTTTTTAAATTCCTCATTTGTTTGTCAACAGTATGAAAACACGTGGTTGTTCTCCATACATTTATAAATGGAATTGGAGGGCAAGAGGGAATATTTCTCTCCCCTGTAGCTACAGAAGCATGAGAAGTCTCACGTACAAGCAGATGAGGATTTCACCGGCAAAACTATCACTTGCCCACAAACGGAAAATTTTGCCCTGTGTTTCACATAGGTGCATTAGAAATTTTGTAGACAATGCTGTACCGGAAATTTATTTTTAGCACTTTATACAATGGAAACTTCATGACAAAAATTACCTGTTGTTAGACCTGAATCTGCAAAGCAACCCGTTGCTCAGTTTTCATTGAGAACTGCATAAGACAAGGCAAACTCCAGGAGAAGTTTTAAGAAATTCTCCCTTTTGCTCTGGCAAAGTGCAGATTGTTATTTTGGCATGAATGCAGCTCATGTTCCTCCTGCAACTGATTCAGCCCTGGGATCCAGTGCACACACAACAGTCAGCTGGGGTATAATCAGTTCTGACTAAAGTGCCGATCTCACTAGGATGGTCTGCAAATTGTCTTAAGGTCTTTATTAGTAACTGCTGAACTTCAGCACACCTCAGTCAACAAACTGTCAAAATGAAATCAGAGATACCTTCCTGCAGGAAATTTTTAAAGCTTCCTGATTATAATGGATAATGCTATAGATGTCTGGGCTATTCTTTTTCGGGATACGTGATTTAAAGTAACTTCATTTTATTTTCTCTGCTTTAACTCCTACTTCCATCCCTGGAATTTTGGGAGGAGTTGCAGAAACAGGCAGAAATGGAGAAACATGCAGGAGAAAATACTACTGATACTTATAACACTCACAGTCCCCACCATTCACTAAAAGCCAAAATTTAAAGCTTATTGCATGTCTCAGAAAATACATATATTTTAAACTCTTGATCAACGATTTTCTACTAGATTTGTATCTGTTTTATAATAATTGCAAAATTAGCCTTTCTGAGAGAAAATCTGCAGGGAACTTCAGAAAAAAATATTCTACTACAGTTAAATATCAAAGTTTCAGTGTCTGACTTTAAGAGATGAACAACCGTCTCAGCCCCAGCAGATTATTTAGACTGTTGTAAGGAAGTATATGTAAGAGTATCTTGTTTGTGAACAAACTGATTTTGCACAGACATTGCTGCTTGTACATCAACAAACCTATAATCAGTAGGTTATTTAGTGCTTATTAGATTTTTGCCTTCTTATGAAGCAGCAAAGAAAAAATCTCATAGAAATCAAAGCTAAAAGTTAAAAGGTAGCTTTGAATAGCACTGTCTAATTAAGTAGCATTTTCTCTCCTTGCAATAACAAACAAACACCATCAATATGAAAGTCAAACAAGTTCTTCATATGGTTATTTCTAGGCCTACGCAGTGCTATAGACACCTGTTGTTACTGACGGTCTGTACTACAGAAGACAAACAACTCTTCTCCCTGCCGGACAGAAAATGTTGCATATTTTTTGAAAAGTCACACAATGCACCTTCCTCTGTCTACACCTTCACCTCTTTGCACAGATAAAGTGAATTCATTTTTGCTTTTCTTTTCTGTCTTTTAAAGCCAACAGATCTTCCTCCATGCTTATAATGAATAAAATAAATAAAATATTCTATTATAGCGTTTCTAAATGATAGTCAGTAGCACCTTCAAAAGTGATGGCTTTTCTATTTCATTTATATCTGTATAACCTTTGTCTTTGCTCATCCTTGCTTATAAGGTATATTTTTGAAGTTGTGCCTGTGTTTGTAGGCCTAATGCCTTAATGAAAACATCCCAGAAGGAAGGATGAGCCTGTAACAGTCACTTTGAAATGCGGATGGTTCCGTGGGCTAACAAGGCCTTTGCATATATGTACTTTTAACTGATTTCTCTCTTTTTGAACTGTGATGTATAGATCAATTATTTTACCTCAACAAGGAAACTCTGGAAATGTCAAGGGCTCTTCCAGCCTAGACTGTGACAATGAATTACTGAAGAAATAAGAGGTTTTGCTACTTCGCTGAGGAAAGACATTTTGTGACCTTTTGCTGCTTTATGGCAATAATGAGTTTTCTACAAAACTCTGAGTCTTTCTGTTACTTTATTAAAATAAAAATGTTTGAGGAATAGCTGTGACCTTAACCTTGGAAGAATGAATAGAATACTGAAGTTCCAAGAAACAGATAAACCCTGAGACACTGTAACTTCCTACCATCATGTTAACAAGGCATAGGCCTGTGCCGCAGACAAACTCACTCAGTAAACCTCACCCGTCTTAATTCACTTGGCTGAACGCTGTGACCATACAGATCCACTATTATCCCTTCTAATTTCAGTTTTTCTCATAGTAATGTTTGATTCCAAAATAAAGATTAATACTAGAGTATCATGCTCAGTCTTTTACCTTTCAAAATGCACACTCTTCTCAATTTCAACAATTTCAACAAAAGCACATGAAAATACTCTCACTCTTGTTTAAAAGCATTTACCTTGATTTTTACAACAGATTATATCTTTACAAAAAACCCCACCACACAAACAATTGAGTAAAACCCTGAATTACTCATGGCAGCAAAAAATCCCTGTGAACATTGACAGGACAAAGCATTTATCCAGATTATTACATTCTTATAAAGAATAAAAAACTTAAAGTTATTCTAAATAAGAGAAAACTTACTAATACAGCCTACAAGGTGACCTATCACAAAATGAGAGGTAGTAAAAGAAAATGCTCAACTTTCACTTTTGATGGAAAAATAAGGAAAAAAACCCTCATAATCTTGTTTTTCCCAGGAAACAGATTTGAAAGGAATGTAATAGTATTTATGAATTACTGAACACATCAAAGGTCATGTCAAGATGGCCTTAGATGTGAATCACCCAAACCTCACTTGCGTCACTGTAAGGTAGCAGTGTTCAAGTTAAAGAGAACGGAGCGGTGTATACCCTGAAACTAACATCTTGTGCACAATCAAAACTTTACAGGTTTCCAGCTCAGAGATATTTAATTTCAAAATGGTAATCTAACATTTATGTCAAGATTTATGTTATGACTTATGTAAACGCTAACATTCTATATGTCAGTGTTATGTTCAAATAGGTATAGGATATAATGAAGCATCAAAAAGAAGCAGTACCGAGGGATTTCTGAATTCCAGCCATGATACTGGCATTTGCAAGTGACCTAACATTTCTCAAGTCTAAAAGAGATTATTTACATCCCAAAGGAAATGCGGGGATTAGTCTTTATGAGGCTCACCAAATGTGCAATCCCTGTACACTTAGTGTTGAATACTATAGGGATGGATGGTTCACACTGAAGATGCAGGTGGGCCAAGAGCCAAGGCAATGTACAAACCACAGGCCAAACTTCCTGACAGCAAAAGCTACACCCCAGAAACTTCACACAGCCGACAGCCAAAAGCAAAACATCACTTATCTCTGATGTGAATGGCAGCAGAGCTGGCTGGAACGGCTGCCTCCCATTAGAGAGTGGAGCTGAGCTCTGCCCAAAACTGCCAGACCAGCATGAAAAGTACCACATGAAGTGGTTGAGGGCCACACACAGCTCCAGGGTCACATATTGGCAGCTCCTGCCTTATAAATTTACAGGGGGTCACTGCAATTTATGATCTTCTTGTAATGAAAAGATGACAGAGTCCAGATGGTCAGCATGCACATGTTTAATTTTGCAGAGAAATTTGAAATTCTGAAGTCTGTCTTTTTCCCGTTCTTGACCATTCTCCCATCCCAGCTGTCACTACAAAAGCCCAGCCAGCTAACCATATTGGTTGCTTTTCTGCACATTTTTGGCTCTAAGAGCAGAATCTGGGTCTTAGCCTGGAACAGATATGGAGCATATTTATTCCATTTGAAGCCCACGCAGCATCCATGCATACCTATGTCTTCTGCTGCTACTGAAAAACTCCATTACCAGGGGTAGGTTTTTCACTTTCTTCTTTTAATAATTCTAAAGCAGCTAGATCATCAGTAATAAAACTGGGGGAAAAATCACTTCTGGCCTGCAAAGCCTCTAGAATCATCTTTCACCTGGATAAAAGTGAATAAATGGGGCCTAAAGGAGCCTAGACTGTCTATTCTTAATCAAGATTAATCATTTTGGTATATGTATGGATATAATATATAAAGCTACAGCCATTATAATGCAATGTTAAGGCCCATGAATGATACACCAGGCCCACAACTGAAATGTTTTCTCTATTATAATATATCATATGTTTGTTCTGCATGCAGATCTAAACCCTTATAAGCAATCATTTATTTTGGCAATTAATAATGCATATATGAGAGGCATATATATGAGATATATGAGGCATGTATGAGACAATGCCTTTTTTCAAATGTCAAGGAGAGCAATGTAAAGCTTGATTAATTTTGCTTAGGGCAAATAAAAGTTTGGAGAAAAATCACAGAATGTTTTTACAAGTTCTCTGTTTGGATCTCTGCCTCTATGAACAGATATCTTCAAAATAAATTGACTACAATTAGTAGCATACAACTTTATTGTGCCTTTGAAGTTTTAGTTTATGGTTAAGTCTGGAATTTTAAATGAAGGTAAAAGTTTTTTCAGCCCAAAACAGCCCCACCCAACAACATATTTATTTTGAATACATCTTTCTAATTTAAAGAAATTAAAATTCTTTTTGAAGAGAAAGTGATGCTATACATGTAGTCTACAAGACTTTGTGAAATTCACTAAATTAATTAATAAATTTAGCAAGTCAGATTAAAAAATAATACAGTGTGTACTGACAGATTCTGATTAACAACTCTGAATTAAAGGGCACATTTCCTTTCACCATGTCATTTAGTCCTGATTCTCAAAATAAAATCGCCTTCTGTGGGATATAAAGTTTCAATATTGCTTCAAGACAGGGCACCTAGCAATGACTGTGTGGTCAGAAATATGTTTGGTTTAGCAGTTAGGGGAATTTAGACTTAAATCCAGTTGGTTTTTAATTCAGCTGAATCACCAAAACTTGATGAAATGCCATAAGGCTGTCTAAAAGAAAGCAGATCTTTCACAATGGAAGAGCTGACGTCACCAGCACAGCTGCCAAACCATCAACAACTTGGCTTTTTTTTTTTAAAGACAAAGTCACAAAACTAGGCAAAACAATTTTGGGTTTTTTTCCTTCCAACACATGTAAATCAAATTTTTGACTTATGCAACTTTTAAGTTAACTTATGGATTGGTTTTGCACTGTCTTAACCTGTACATTACAGAGAAAATTATATTCTGTTTCAACATAAATTTAGCTTTCTGGTTTTAATTTTCCTGTTTTACTATCAAACTCTTAAAACTCTTAAAACCAGAAAATGTGAACGTTTCAGACCCAAATATGTAAGACAGTAGATCTTTCATACAATGTCCTGCTTTTACGTAATTGCACACTCTCTAATAAATTATAAATCTACACTGAAACCCAGCGATTGAGACAATATATTCATCATTTCTGAACGTAACCAACAGGGTAGTGAAGAAACAACCAGAAAGACAAAAGCGATGGCTTTTAGCAAGGAGGGAGAGGAGAAACTACCTCTGAGGAGCCTGGGTCCAGCTCCATCTGCAGAGCTCACCAGACTGGTTTAGCACAGTGAGGTCCAACCAGAAGGTGTGGTTCCTCAGTCTTTGCCCCCGGGGCTCTGGCTCTCCAGGAGCAGCCAGACAGTGCCAGGAGGGCTGGCTCTCCTTCTGCCTCCCCACTTCCAACCACACAGCCCTCCTCGCCCTCTGCCTTGTGCTGCCTCTGGCACCCATCAGCCCCTTCCATGAGCAGATTCAACCTACCTGACAGAGGAAAACCAGACTAACAAGTTGGATCGGTCCATGGAGTGCCAGAATGGATGCAAAATAAGCACCAGGAGCATGCAGCTGGGAAAGGGCAGGGGAGGAAGCGAAGCACATCCCCAGCAGAAACCTGCTGGATCACTTAATCACATAATATGAAACAGAAACCTCAGGTTTTCATTTCAGAGCCAACAGAATCGGTCTTACCTATCCCCTGAAATTCCTTCTAGTCTCATACTTTGTGTCAAAATGACTGCTTGGCTATATATCCAACATACATCCGAAGTGAAAAAAAAAAAAGGGTTATTAAAATCTGAACCAATATCCTGACCTTGTTCATAGCCTGGCTCTGTGAGTGGCTCTGGTGGCCCACGAGAAAGGGGAGCAGTGGTGAGGCCCTGTGGGAGGCAGAATTTCCTCTCAGGTAGCAGCAGCAACCTCTGCTAGCTTAAACTCCATGAAACTAATGCCTCTGGCTGAGGTTCTCCGGCGGCCTGAGCTGATCTTAGCTTCGGGGTTCTGCGGCCAGTGCCTCCATCTGCCACCAACCACACAGTCCCCTCCCCGCTTCCAGTCACACAGCTACAGGGCAAGTTGATTCAGCTGGCTGATGCGGTAGAAACCTCTCCTCCTCTTTCCCTCTGCCACCCACAATATTCTGAAGGCTGATCTGGCAGAGAAGTCATCTTGTCACCATGTGATCTCCAGATCCAACCCAAGAGAAGGAGGATAGGGTGGGAGAAAGGGAGAGGACAGGCTGGCTATCTTTGCGATAGCTCACCACCAGACTGGCTTGGCTACGGTGACCACAACCCACCCTGCTCCTCATCCTAGTTCTTGGGGATCCCATTCTAGTTTTTCACTCTACCACCTCCTCCATTACACTACCGCAATTGTTGTAGGTCTGCACTGCGAACCAGATCAGTTCAGTGACAAAAATGATTTTTAACTCTGACCACTCCACTGGGCTGCCAGGGACCAGAGGCAGCCTGCAGGCAAAGTCTGCAGTCAGGGCCAGGAACCCCTTTATTAAGGAGGGTGCTTTATTAGCATGGAAGACGACAAATGAGGAATTGCAGTCTGAAACACTGCAATATGTTTCAGGCCACTGGAAAGGTTTATTCTCAAAGTCCGCCCTCTGAGAGGAAAGATGATTATTTGAAAAGAGTCGGCGAAATAAGACCTCAGAGCATTGTTTTTGTAAAATGGAACTGCAGGCAAACTAGTTTACAGTGTTTTCCCTCTTATCCTGTTTAGCATTAACAACAGGAGGGAAGTATAGGAGTTTGATGGAAGGCTACTGTAGGGCTATAGTATGGACATGAGCTCCTGAAAAAAAGGTAAGCAGATGCTGATCACTAGATTCATCAGATCTGATGGAGTAACCCTGGCTGATGCCCAGAGGTTAGAAACCAGGGCTCAGACTGAGCACTTGAAAAGTTGCATCAGGTCAAGGTCAGTTCCAAGACCACGGCAGCAAAAATGTAGTTAGCGCTGTAATCAAGATAGCATGTCCTACCTTTAACTTAACATTCCATCGAATACTTGGTTGTAGCAGTTAGGTGACACTAAATTAATTAATGTCTTTTGCACTAATTCTTCCCTGAAGGAATGCTTGCTTTGGTGTAAAAAAATCTGAACAGAACAAACTTATTTCAGTCAAAAAAAATAATCAATGAATTACATGAGACATCCCATCATTCGTGCTACTGAAAATATATAGTATCAATTTATTCAGACAGAGATGAAGATAAATGTATCCATTAAATTAAAATGTTACGATAAAAGAAAGTATACATTATATGCAAAAGCACTCAAGTGTTCAGGAGCACTGAACCTGCACTGAGTGCGAGTGCAACAACAACTTAATGCCCTACATGTGCACAACAAGAGTACAGTGTTCTCCTTAATAATATGATGATCAGAACTCGCATGACTATCCACAACATCCTGAAAGGTTTTTTTGTTATGTTTAACAGTATTTTGAAATTTAATTCCCTCTTTGCTCTTCCACAGTACTCTGCAACCCCAAATATTTGACTAATGTGTATCATCCAGATGTTATCTTACTTTCTAATTCAATTTCGACAAAAAAGAAAGTATTAGTATAATATGAATACTTCATCTGACACAAGATGATTTAGGTGATGTAATTATTTAAGTCAACTAGGACAAGGGCAAGATGGGCATAAAGAAGGCCAAAAACTACATAGCAGGTGGGAATGAACCCAGCAAAACATACATACATAGATTTTAGCACCATAGGCAAAAGAGTATGCTGCTCTCAAAAGAGTTAGGAAAAGGAAACACTAAACAGTCAAAGAAAGAGCAAGACTCCTGAGTGACACACAGTTTACCAACATTGTGATATAAAGATTGTATGGGCAGTTTATTTTAACATGCTTTAAAAAAAAAAAAAAAAAGAAAGAAAAAACATGAAGAGAGCCATGATTGCTGAAAATATCAAAGTACTTATAAATTCCAAGCTTTGTGTCTCACTAATCTATCCATAATAGAGACACCAACATAATTTATCTGGATCTTAATTCTAAATTTACTACTCAGTTTGCACAAATGAAAAACAGACGCTAAGTAGAAATCAGCTGAGTTACATACATATAGAGTTACTCCTAATAACTCAGATTGCTAAATAGAAAATTTAATCCTTATATGACAAAGCATAATTTCACTATCTGGGTCAAAACAGAATCATAAATAATACAATGACTCACCCTGCAAAGCACAGAAGCATTCCAACTTCCAGCTAACTTATAATAAATTGAGCACATTATGACAATAGATGGAGTACAAAGAAAGCTGGATTTCTTGTGCCCAACACTGGACTATAAATTAACATGCTCTGTTGCATTAGAAACAGTATGTTAATGGAAAGAACAGTGACCTGAAAAAGCATAGTTTAATGCATATTTTGCTGTGTATGACAGAGATACATCTTGTCAAACCTATCAGAAATACAATTAGTTACTCTTGAATTCTTTAAGAATGGTATCATAAAATCAAAACTAGGGAAAATGTAAGGTATACTAATTTGGAGGTCAACTGTACCTATTTCTGATCAAAAGTGCTATTAAGGAAGAAACCAAAACAGGTGGCACAAAGTAACTTGCCAAAATTAAAGGTCTTTGCTGAGAAGAGACAGGGAAACCATATATGCTGCATAAGGACACGGGGGTGAAGAGTCATTTTTTTGTTTTTAATGACTCCAGTTTTGAAAGGTACATAAAACCAATGTAAATTTACAGGCAAGCATACCCCTTCTTCTGTTTGTGATGCTTAAAAGTCACATCTCATCCAGCATAAAAGTTCCACTCACTACAGCTTCTGCCCGCCTACCCTGCTCCCTGCTCAGATCTCACACAATGCACACAAAAAGAAAGGACACGCTGTATGTAGCAGAGCATGGCATCTGGAAGCATCCCTGGCATCCCTGGAAGCAATCCAGGGAAGTATTTCTTGAGCTTAGGCTCCTGAAAACCTCCTCTAGTCATCCCGCTTCTATTTACACTAGGAATTTGTCTACTTAAACACCTCTGCTGAGCTCAGTCACAGCAGTTCCCACAAGGAAAAGATGGTCTCTGCAGTGTGCCTGAGAATACCACATCAGGGCATAACATGGTACAGGAATGCTGCAAGGGCCTGAGCATCCTTTGAAGGGAAATTGGAGTAGCGACACCTCAATTCCATCAGTATGTAGGCATTATATGCAGGCAGTGCTGTCCACCCAGCACGAGATGGACTCAGTATAGCTCCTTCTGAGCAAAGCATCACAGAACCAGATGTGCATTGCAGAAGGCCAACTTCCCCCTTTCCATAGAGCACAACATGTATCTGTCTTGCAGGCAACAGATCACCATCCCCGCTGCTCTACTTTTCCTCTTCCTGGATTTACTTCTTTATTTAATGAAATACAGAAATGCTATAAAAACACTGGAAAGGACCTGTTCCAATGTTCTGCATGAAAAAAAATCACTGCCTGCAAAGTTTGTAGTCCTTAGCAAACTAATAATATTGAATCATAAAACAGACGGTGCTTAAACAGCTATAGAATTGGCAAACCCAAGCTCCAGTTCATGTGATTACGGCATTAAAGATCCAACCCATGTGATTATGGAACAAAAGCAATGACAACACTTGGAACTTCTCAGCTTCCCACAAACTCAGGTTTTCCATTTGCAAGGTCATATCACATAGATGTATCAAGATGTGCTAGAGCAAGCAGTTCATTGGGAGCTACCTGCCAACCTGGAGCACGGGAGACAGGGTTCGGAAGGGCTTTTTGGCGGTGTGTCTCTCTGTGCACCTCAGGGGCACAGCTGGTCCTCAACATTTCCATACCCCAAAGTATTTTATCCACTACCCAGCAGTGCTTCAGAGCTCTCTGAAACAGGAAGTGCTCGTTGGTCATGACTCAGTAAGTACTTACAGCACCTGGGGGATGACGTCTCTGTATTTTAAAGCTATTTACTTAAAAGCAGAAGGGATCCTACTCTATTTTGTTTCAGCTAGCAGGAAATACTTCACTTAAGGAAAAGAAGGAGTGCTCAGAAGATAAACTTTATATTTAATAACTCTTGAACAATCAGTAGCATACTCACATGGGAAGTCATCCACAAACAAGGGGTCGATGTTGTGCAGCAGTTCCACTCTGGGGGAAGGTCTTCCTTCACTAGGAGAGATTTCCAAAGGAAATGTTAATTTCCTTCTACAGCTCATTAGGATTCTGCATGTTTTATTTTAAGGCTTTTTGTCATCCTAATACAGAATGAGCTCATAACCATAGACTAATGGCTATCAACTTTAATCTGAATGCTCTTTTCCAGCCCACTAGCATCAGCCTTTGCTCCAATCAGTCTTCCCTCACGTCACTGGTGTTTAATGGGATTATTCACAAGTTTACAAAGTACCGAATTGGCCCTACCAAAGCAGGTCTTTACAACAATCAGCTTTAAAAATCAAATTTTGCAGCATACGCTGGCATGGCACTTGCTAAACTCTCTGCATACCTGAATGAGTGTTGAAAGCAATTTGGCAAAAACACTAGAGGCATTCTCTACCCCTCAAAAAAACCACCTTTGATTTGTAATTGAGGTCACAAGGATTATTTAGATACTCTGAACCTTCTTGTGGGAAAGAAAGTAATCACCCCTCTTTTTCTAGACATTGACTACATAGGGGTGGCATGGAGTGAGCCTCTGAACTTACCAATAAATGTTCTGAGTTAAGTAAAACCTGGTCCTAAAAAACTGAGGAAAAGAAATTTATTCCTTAGAAAGGGCCACATGAGTAGAAAGACATAATTAGAAAGAACTTTAGCTACATCATGGCACAACAGTATTTTATTATTTGACAGTGAACCTAAACACATCTTTTTAGAAATAACTTAAATTATCTTGTTAAGGACCTTCATTATAAGACTCAAAAATTCAACCAGGGCCCCTAAAAAACTTGACACTAAAAATAAAAAAATCAGGCAATATAAAACTTAGTATAAACCTCAAAAATGGCTGCTATTTTAATATATAAAATATATAATTAAACAAAATTTACCTGTAATTTAAGATTTTCATTAACAACTAACTAAAATTAATATTGTTCTATTGCATTTCTTAAGCCATTTCTAGACAGTACACATTTTGAGCCAGTACAAAATTAACAAGGAGGATTAGATGAAAGATTAAATGTATTCAGATAATACAGCCTTGGAATTAACACCGAGGAGGTACAATAATTAACCTTCATTGTTAGTAATTCAGTATATAAAAACTGCCACAAAAATATTTTTCCCAAAATGTGTGTGAAAGATTAACTCTCCCCTCCTCCCTGCATCCTAATATCTATAGTAGTCATACACTTAACTAAGGAATGCTTGGCCTTATTTAACCAAACTTTATCTTAGATTTAATAGAGCCTTACTGTCTCTAGATGCTTCATCTACAGCTGTGGTCAAGTGTGCCTTTTGCCGACTGTTCATAGGTAACCGTAATATGAACCAGTAGCACAAGGATGTGAAATTATAGCATGTGAATGACCCCACAGTAACTGCTGGGGCAGGTATTCCTATTTTGAAGTTAGAATCTGTATCTACATTTTTCAGTATCCTTTATAAAGGAAGCAAACACCAGAATTACGCTAAGTATCTTCCACAAGGATCAAATACAGAAGAAAGAAGTACCTTACTCCTATGTGCTTCTCCTGTTTATACATCCAATATTGATATAATACCACATTAAGTAGAAAGTCAGAACCAAGAATATTCATGCTGTGCAAGCAGACTAGTACTACTACCATGTCATTAAAGGTAACTCCCTTTATGGCATTTAATCTGGAGGGTGAGTACTGTACACTAAACACGGGTAGGAATGATATTGCACAGCAGGTAGAACAAAAAATATAAAGATTACACCTGCATTCATTTAAGTTTTTCATGCTGCAGTTGTCATTTTTATTTAATCCATTTTTTTTCTGCGATAGAATATTGGTGTTAGTAACTTGGAAATGTGATTTATTTATAATCCTGAGATATACTGCCTGAAGCTTACAGCACTACTGTACTAAGCTCTGCAGCACTATCTGCTTGTTCAGTTTGGGCATTATTCAGGTAATTCTGTTGCACACAAAATGGAAGTTTATGACCAGCATACATTATTCATAAAAAAACAGCCAGAGAAAGGAAGATGGCATTGTACGTTGAAGAACATGACTAGCTGACAGAAAAGGACATCAGGATGACAGAAGCAACACCTTGGGGATAAGAAGTAGAGAATTTAGGCTTGTAGCAGAGTTCCTTTTCCCTGTGCCTAAACTCCTTCCCATTTAGGGACCTCCACACTGACCTCAGTCCCCTTAAAAGAGACAGCCTAAACAACATCTTCACCTTGGCAGATGTTCTGCCAAGTATGTTTTGCATCACTAATATAGTCTAGCCAACAGTGCTAGAATAAGAAAGCAGTAAGATTCTCTAGGGAATCCTGCTTTTGTATTTTAGCAGCTTCCAGCGTAACCATCTTACAATGCTCTAATTTTAGAATACTTATTTTTAGAGTCCAACATTCTAATATATTGCTCCTGTCCCTAAAAATAAGGAACTTTTGTCTGGTTATTATTCCACCATGTCTGACTGACTATTAAGCAGTTAAAAGATCTTGTTTTCCAAAAAAATCCTCTGTGTAAGAATATCTTGACGAAAACATACAGACAAACTTCAGAGCTGGTATGAGAATCAGCTAGTTTATGCTGAGACCATCACTCTATCTTCTGCTTTGCAAATTTTTTAAAACATACCGAAGGATCTATTACTCCTTAGTGAACATGAACAAACACTTACATGTGATCTTTCACTTCTGTTGTTGTTGTTAAATAGGCAGAAGGTGTCCTTGGGAAGGAATCCAAGGTTTTTCAGGATAAATATGTTTATCTTGCACAAAAATATCCTTAGTGTCACTCAGCAAAATCTGAGCCTTTTTAACCTTGCCATATATTGTATTTCTCTGGGTCATATCTGTACACGCTTTCCTAAAATAATTACATCTCAGATACGCTGGAAATAAACATTACTCTCAGCTTTACATTGCTCTTTCTTCAGCATTAATTTATGCCACAACACTGAAAATTTTTTTTCAAACATATGTTTAATTCCTAAAATGAATGTAACCATTTGGTACACAAGCATTAAAGTTGCTCTTGCTTTGTGTACTTCACCTTGTCAATTCTGGTACTTTGAGCATTACAAAAATATAAAACTGAAACTTGTCCTGCAAAATGTATGAGTAAAATTTGAAAACCTATGCTTCCTAACAAGCTTTGAAGAAATATTAGTATCTTATTGCATTTTATCCTGAATCGCTCAGTGCCCACCATACTGCTTCATGTGCACTACCATTTGGTTTTCCATTTTCCTGCTAATGCAAAAGAAAATCTTTTTTTCTGAGCACAGATATACTAGGTACTCAGTACTGAAAACCAAAATATATCAAAACAATGTATGAACCAGGGCAAATTTCTGCATAAGTAAAATTATTTTGCCTCATGTCTCTATTTCAATAGAATAGCAAGCATCTGGAGAACAGATGTTTCTTAGAAATGCAAGCGCCTTTTGAGATACTTGCTTGGAAACATGGAGTATGGTTTAGATTCCTTGACTACATGCATTTTAGTGTCGTTTTCCATTAATTTTTCTTAGTATTCTCAGTTACTATTTTTGTAAAATATATTAGTGATATTATCCTGTATGTTTAGATAGAATTTCTAATATGTATATGGTTTTAGAGATTCCTGGTATATTGTAGTGGTACCCATTGTAATCTAAAGTATTAGAAAAGTGCAATTTACTATGATTTATGTAGAAGGTTTATACCTGAAATTGGAATGATCTGATGGATATCCAAAAATGGGTTGGTACAGTAATACTATCCTAAGTTATTTCTTAAAAGAAGTTGGGGATATTAAAGGGAAAGCTAAATCTAATTCCAAAGGTACTCGGAGGAAAATGAAGTACTGGTCTAAAGATAAGCTGCAACAAATATTTGAATGGAAAAGTTTTTCTGGTGGCCTACGATCTTTTACTATAGAAAACTGTAGCAGAAAGGCCAAGGTTGGTATGAATGAAGAGGGAAGATCTGCCTGTGGAGACAACAGCACAAACACACAGCAGGGAAAGGGCTCTCCTAATGGCCCTGTGTTAACGACAGCAGATTAGCAGACATCCATCCAACACATCTAGACCAGTTTTCCACAACAGGGAGGTGGGAAAACATAAAAGAGATGGCACCTGGTGACTCACGGAGGTGGGACAGGACAGAGAAGCAGCATCAAAAGACATAACCAGACCCTGTGCGTGGTCACCAACCTAAGATGAGTACAGAAGATATTAAAAGGACTTGATAGCTGGCGTGCCTGGACCACTGCAACAGATCCTGGTCATAACACCTGGTCACAAGCACCGCCGTGCCTGGCTGCCAGATGCATGGCTTGAAAACCCCTGCCCTGGTGCCTGGCTGCTGGGCAGACTCCTTAGACACACACACCTTGTGGAGAGTGAGAGCGTTGGACTATGAGAGTAAAACCTGCTTTATTTCAGTTTTTATTTTAAATAACATCACATTTGTCTTCTACTAGATCTCTCATTTATACGGTGTTGCAATACTATTTCCTACACTACTAGGTCAGCAGATCAATTTGGGAAAAGCAATCAAGCTCTTGAATTCAAACTCCCCATCAAAGAGCTTTTAAGTGGCATGAAAATTTTTACCTAAGAAAAAAAGTTTAAACAATGAGAACAATAACATTGTATTTCCTCATTTTCATGCATTGTATGAAAGAAAAAAAAGGTATAGTTAGCTAAAAAGAATGCAAAAGAAGGTATTTTTGTCCGCAAGAAACGTGGTCTGGAACTTTATCTTTTCATGCCGTTTGCTTCTAATCATTAACTTTCTTCTGGTTCTTCAAGTTAAAATTAAGTAGAGGAGACATGAAATGAACATGAAATGAACATGTATATACATGTTGTTTTTTACTAAAAGAACTTAATATTAGTCAGTGTTACGTTAATGTGATTCCCAATTTGGACCAGCAATAAGCTTAAAATCATTACAGAAAGTTCATTTTGGTCTAGGATTTCAGAATTGGTATTTAGGATTTCAAAATTTATATCTAATTTCTATATTATTTAGATCATGATCTATATCTTAAAAATGTATTTATGAATTATATTCATAATTATATTACTTCTATGTATTATATAAATATCATATTAAGAACACATCCTTTGAGAACTGACAATTTTAGACAGAGATCAGTCAGATAATGAAATGGATCCAATATTTTTGTAACTTCTGAGAGTACCTGCATTGCCTAATATATTCTTTCAAATATGTAAATCAAGCTTCCAAATTTATAACCTTTTCCCCTGTGACTACGCACATAAGAAACAGTAGGCTTAGGATTAAAGTCCGCCCCCCCCACCTGCCCTAACCCACAAGAAGGGCTGAAAAAAATGCAGATGTAACACAATGATTGGCTATTAGTTTACTGTTTTCAAATGAAGCAGAATCTTAGCAAAATTTAATTTCACTCATTATGACCAACATATTTGAACTTTCCATCAGATGTCACCAAAAGGGCACTGTGCCATCACTGTTTGCTATCCAATATTCAAGTGACCTTTTGAGTTATGATCAGGAAATTTAATACACTCATTTCTCCTGATTACATGGGAAAATCATGTGAAATCTGACATTTTGGCTGCCAGGTCAGTCAAAAAGCAGCCAAACAGTCCACAAAACCCGACTTTTTTCACCCCTCTGGACAGAGGCTGTCTGGTTGGCGCTAGCGAAGATACTGAAGGTTATCCATCCTCCAGCAGTGCCAGTAAACATTGCATTCAGTTCCTCCATGAAGAGTTAGGACTAACGTGCCAGGAGCATGCACGGGAGGCACAGCTGTACCTATCCTTCCCCATGCATAATTTTCCTGCTGAAGTAACCTGATCTGAGAAGACAGAGAATACCTGGTTGAAACTAAACCTGAATTAGGCAGGAATTCAGCTGGTAGCTGGAAGAAAAGTCTATGGTTTAGGAGAACCCCAGGATCTTGCTAAGTTTTCCCACAGTAACATTGGCATGTAAAATATTTTACTGTCTCTGGCTGGACAGAAGTCTCCATTCCTTCCTGGCAGTTAATGGTCCCTGGCCTTAATTATACACATCCTTATCTTCTTCCACTTGGAAGAGAGCCATACAGTACACCTGGGCACAAGGCCATGAGCTCTCTGCAAACTCCAGCTAGTACAGAAAACTACCCCACAGCTCCTCAGAAACAAGCAGCACTAGGAAAGAAATCAACCTTAGCAGTTTCACAACATGTAATCCTATAAAACTACAAACAAAACAATTCTGAACTGAAAATAAAGGGGTTTTTTTTGGTATTTTCCCGGGGGAGGTGAGAGGGGGGGCGTTGTTCGGGTTTGGGAGTTTTTGTTTGGTTGTTTTTTGGTTTGTGGTTTTGTTTGTTTCGTTTTTTTAAAACAAGGTCTATGTAGGGCTAACTAGGGAAAGGTAGATGGTTTCAACTCTGCCTGCTCTAACTCTCAATTTCTCATCACAGTCCCTAAGCCAAACACTTGCTGCTCATGCTTGTTTAGGAACTAACTCCTGCAATTTGCAATCTGGGATGCTAAGACACACAAAAAATCAGTATTTATCATAATGCACTATGTAGAAGATTGCAGAAAATAGCTACAGAGGGAAAATAGCAGAAGAGGGAGAAACAAAGGAATTTAAACCTATTTCATAATGCAATTTATGCAAAACTAAAGGTTGGAGACAGAAGTTCAAAATTCCACAGAAATTCGGGTTTTAAGGACTTTGTTACCCATTTTAGTAGAATACAAAAACATTAGAATAAAAGAAAAGCTTTGAAAGATGGAAGGACTGACTCAATATAAGTCTCGATTGAAGATACCACACAGGGTCAACACCAGAGTTTCTTTTGATAGTTTGTTCCAGTGGAAAAAAAATCACCTTTATCAGTTAATACCTATTCCGTTTATTCTTCAGAGCCCCCAGTATCTAGCATTTGTGATACCATTTTTATTATTCTTTTCCAGAGGAAAAATATATGGGATTTAACTCATTTTTCTTTTAAAGCACAGAGGAGTCTCAATTATCTGAACTAATGGCGCTTGGGATATCCCAGTTAATCCAGACAGCATGAGAGCTTCAGGGAGTCAGAGATAGCCCCAGTAAAAGTCATTGGTCTCAGTGCCAACTCCACTGGAGCTAGGCTGCCTCTCTTTTCCAGCCACCTAAGCATGTCTGCGTGGTGCTGCTGAGCGCTCCAGCTTGCTTAAATCTGGCACAACCTCTCAGGAATCAAGTCAGGACTACTTTTGTACACAACCTCGCAGGCTTTCTGAGACACTGGACAGCACGATGGGGACCTATTCAAATGGTTACACTTGGAGTCAGCCTGACAGGTCCTGTACTGAGCTAACAAACCATCAAAGTGGAATCCATGCTCAGTGAGTTTAACATCAGCGTGGATTTCCCACATGTTCAATTCCAGACACGTACTGCAGAGACACCCAACTGGGCTCTGCAGCGAGCAGGGAAAGGTCCATAAAATTTACTACCTTGTACTCCATGCTGTGCAAAATCAGTTAACATAGTTCTGGATCACGGAGCATTCTTGAAAAAGTATTCCATGTTTATCCATTGCCGTGTCCACACTGATAAATTCAACATACCAAATGAAAGCTGTATGGAGGTTTTGCACCTGTAACCAGCATTGATTTGCAACCTAAATTCTCTCATGGATAGCAAAGATAACTGTACTTACACCTTCTCAATATTTAGGGAAAAGACCATGTAATACTCCCCTCCTCTAGTTCCAGCTCTGCTCTCTGGGCTTATTAAATTCTTCTCGTAGCAGAATGCTGACTCGGTGATTTGACATGCGAGTTACCTGATAGTTTTCCAAACATCAAAGCCATCCAAAGGCTTAGTGCCATTGGTATGTCCTCCAGCAAGGTGCACCAGCGTTGGCAGCCAGTCAGAGATATGGATGAGTTCATGACTTTCTACACCTTTCTGTTTCAGTAAAGGACTTGCAACAAAGCCTACTCCTCTCACTCCTCCTTCCCAGAGGGTCCATTTTCTTCCTCTCAGTGGCCAGTTATTCCCACCTGCCAAAGTCTGTCCTCCGTTATCTGGAAAACAAGCAAATAAGAGGAATTAATGGTAAGAAAGAAAGAGAACAATCCTTCACACAACATGTATTCATCCATTTGAAAAAATATTTTCACAATACAGGCATGTCATGCAAGTACTTGCATAGTGCTGTTAAGTGTTTGTACAATACATCTCATGTTCAGAGCATATCACAAATGTAAGCTAATTCTTGCGGGAGTCTTAAAAATTACTACAATGAGCAGTTATTGCTAGGCAGAAATGATACCATACTACAAGCAAATGATTTAGAAAGACTTTGTTAAAAGCAACTTCTGACTTTGATTCTAAGTATCATTAGACATCCAAAGCTTCCAGAATCAAAGACTTAAAAAAATCAGTTCAAACTACTTCAGAGACCACAAGAAGAGCTGCTATCAATGCTATCATTAGTACTTAAGAATACACTGTCTCCCACAGAAGTAAGTTATACTTAAAATGGAAAATTGTTATTCCAATGTCAGAACAGTACTCGTACTCCCAGTTGAGAACCACTTTTTTCCTAGATTTTTAGGCAGTAACATTGATTTGTCACACAAAACAGTTTCTCAGGCAAAAGAACGGCCTAACAAACACTTGAAACTAGTTAAAATAGTTGCAGCACTTCAGAAATATACTGCATTTATTGTGTTTGGTGAGAAGAACATACAAGATGGGTAGAGAAAAAGTTGAACTCTGACTACTGTACCTCAGAAATATCTACATGAATTAGAGATAGCTCATGTAACTCTTACTAAATTCTCTGCGACCAAGCTTATACACTTAAAATAAAGTCCAGACTCCTGAAGTCAACAGAATTAATGAGTCTTTGAAGTTACTCTTGATTACTGCTATACAGTTGTTCTTGTTCAAACCTATTGTAATGATTTCAGAAGAGCCATTGATGGCAATTATTTTCATGATAATTTTATGTATTTTAATGAGGTTTAAATTATTTCAACTAGTAGTTGTTGAACCGACATTCAGTGTAATTTAACATGTTTATATTGTATTTCCTGATTAAAAACCAGGAATTTGAGGGAAGAAACAAGAAATGCATGTCCAGTGTGTTACAGAAGAACTTAACTGTAACCACAACACAACAAAATTATCTCCCTTCTGTTTCATTAATTAGGGATCAATGTGAACCCCCACTGTGAACTTCTTTCTATTGCACAGAAACCCCTTTTAGTTCTGCTACAGAACAAACTAGTGCATGTCTCAGTAAAGACTATAAAAGGTGAAAGCCCAAGCTAAATGAAGCACTTGGAAAAAATGGCATGATTTGAAAAGTGTAAATTGCTCTGTGGCCCAACTAGCCTCCAGTGGGGCTGCTTGCATGTCCAGCATTCCTGTGTTAAAAATAAATAAATAAATAGCTTCATTGTCTTCAACATGAAACACAGGCAACCAAATACTACCTACCAATATTTCTCACACAACAATGTTGAGCAATGAGATCTGAGAATTTAAGTAGTTGCTGGTTACCAAAAAAAAAAAAAAAGTTTCAACAATTCCTTCTGCTTTTAGTATAAACAGGAATTCCTGTCAGGGATACTCACGGGACAGAGCTTTCAATAGCTTTTAACCTTTAGTGGCCTTAGAATAAAAGCTATCTTATCTACACTGTGTTAGAGCACAGTTTGGACATACAGTGGGATCAAATCTTAAGTATGTTAAACATCTTCTTTGTCCCACAAGCTACTTACTGTTCACATCAGTTTAATACTGGCACATGAGATTTTTTTTTAGTCCTGAATCTCAGCAATGAAGTAGCAAGCAAATTATGGAAACAGACTGTCTTTTTAAAGAATAGAGAGAGAAAAGTGTGCATTTCATAGGTTTAAATAAAATCTTTACTATACTTATTTTTTCTTTCCTTTCTGTAGTTGAGTTGAAGACAGTCATGTTGTGCTAGTTTCATTGTACAGTAAATTCCCAGAGACAAGAAGTCTACCTAACATATGTCCTGTAAAAATTTGTGTGTGATATCAGCATTCAGACATAGCACACCAAGCTAAAGATGGCAAAAAGAAATCTTGTTTTGATAGCTAATCTGATATGTAAATGAAAAAACCTGACATATGAAACAAGCTTCATCCCACTCATTTTGACTTCTCATTTTCACATTGCTAGAACATTACTGTTTCCTTCTCCCTCAGAAATTCATGTTCAAGACATCCTTTCTGCTTTATTTCTTGACTGAGTAATCAAGAAAGTGTTGAAGGAGGGAAAAAGATGGTTTCTGGTTTGGTTACTGAAGTTTGTTTCTTTCTAAGCAGGTAGAACAGAGCTGATCTGTCATAGGCAGTCTATACATTCATTACGTTGATTGCATAAGGTACAGATGTGGCAAAAAAAAGGCATGAACAACCACAACAGGATTGTAACTGGAGTTCTAGTCAGTCATACTGACTAGAAGGGTACGTCTAGACAGCAGGAGACAAGATGAGTACCTGCTCTGTGTGTGTTGAGACACCCTTCCCCTAAGATACAACTACGGATATACACAGTTGGGGCTCAAACTTTGCACGGGTTCAGAAAGCCACTGGAGAAGTTAAAGATGAAAAAATAGTTGATGGCTCTTTCATGAAAAGACATAACCTCTGTCTCACGAATTTCTTCATCCACAAAATACTGAAGATTTTAAAGATTACTGAAGATTTCACAAAACATTTGCTGCAGACACCACTGATGAGTCCCAACGCTCTCTCCTAGACACATGCTACCAGGCACTGATGTAGCGACAGACTGGCTGCAGATGGAATAGCTGCTAGATGGACCGTTCCTCTGTGGAAGTACAGTGATTCTTATGTTTTTCCAAATAAGCTATTTCTTACTAAATCCTCATGCTATTTTAGCAAAGTATCTTCAATATGGAACAAACGCCAAAGTCCATATGGGAACTCCTGGTAGTTTAAAACACACACTATCCACTCAGGCAAGAGACAAATAGGAGACAAATGGCAAGTTACAAGCAGTGTGAAGGGAGCCGGCAACATTGCATCTGAGGGAACCACGTGGTCACAGACAGATCAGTTTCTTAAGGGTAATAAATATTTCTAAGGGTCAGGAATTGGTCAAAAGAGTCCCTTAGTACAAAAGCCAGGCTCATCTCTAATATCATTCTCTGCCAATTTACATGACTCATGTGAGTAGCAAAATTCTCCTTTAATTTTGTGTTGTCCGTCAGTATCCAAGACTAGTAATCTGATAGGATCTGAATGCATCTTCAAACAAGGAAATTGCCACATTGAATAATTTTATTGGAACTGATACTAACAAAATTAGTAGGTCTAACCCCCTCTCAAAACCAACTCAGTGCTTCCAACCCCAAAACACCACCACATTTTATGTTAGCTTCTCCATATGAATATCAGTGAGACATGCATCCTAGTAAAATAGATTGATATAAAACTCTCCAGATGAAAAAACTTTTGTCTTCAAAATAGTCATGCACAGCACCCTAACCCCTTGAATACTTTTCAAAGTACAGACAAAGTTGATCCTCAGTAAACACCATGGATTACTGTAGAAAAAATAATATTTTGAAGTGAGAATTTCTGTCTTCTGTTTTGATTAAAATATCTGCAAAAAAACAAATAGTTTTCTAATAACCCCAGCAACAACCCAAACATGCCTTCAAGAAAAAAATAATTTTTTCATATGCCTATTTCTATATTCTTTCACTTTCATATGCCTATTTACATCTAGTCACTTTCTCACTCATCTTAAAGAACGTACATGCAGTTCACATTAAGATACTTCAATGGAGCGAGTTGAAACAACAAAAATCCATAGTACCTCCCTCCCAAAAGATTTTGCATTAAAATAGAATGCATTTCCCACACAGAAAATCAGAGAATATAATCTAATTTCTACAAAGAACTTTGTACAACAGAAGATGACTGTCTTTCAAACTACTGTGGGACTTTTGTCAAAAGTAACAAAGAAAGGGTGCTTTTTTAAAGTTTACTTAATTTAATAAAAGCCTTTCAACATAAGCAAAATAAAAGCAAAGCAAAGCTTGTGCATCTTGATTATACCTTTAAAAATTAAGGCCAATGTTTTCTTCTCACAAGCATCTGCTTCTGTAATTAATATTCATTGTCACATACATGAGAAAGAGTTTAATTTGTTAAATCTGTAATTTGTAAACTGTCAAAGATGTTTTGCAGGAGTTCTTAAAGGAATCAATAAACAAAAGTAAACAGAGGGGCCCTTCTGTTTCTCCCAAACACTTCTCTGAAGAGTTGCCAGCTGCCAAACATTTTGACTAGGGCCATATATATATGCAGTGATGTGGGATGTATGTAACCAGTAAACAGTTTAATGACTAAAACCTCTTTGAAGAGCAGCTGGACAATAAAAACCAGCAATAAAACAATTCTAAGAGCAGTAACTAACGAAGCATGTATGGATTCAAGTCTTCAAATGGATTCACTTTTTTATTGAATTACCCTGGAACTGAAGCAACAGACTGCTTCATATGATGAAGATAACCCACATCGGCAATAGATACAACTATGGGAAAAGCTTCATCTGGGATTTATAACTCATTAGATAATAGAAAACCAAGAAAGGCAAAAGTGCTGACTTAAGTTTAACCCCTGACAAGCATCATAAACATCTCTTGGCTGTGCACATTCCTTGCTAAGCCAAGTCCACAGTGGTTACAGAACTCAGGGACAATATTAAGAGCATTAATAGATCTGTCAAATCTTCACTCATCAGAGCTCACTCCTCTGACAAATTCAGTTTAAATTGATCAACAGGCTCAAAAAGTTATTGCTGGGAGAGGAAATTAAATGGAAACAAATCCTGTAATACTGCATAAGGCCAGTTTGCTAAGAAAGTAAGCTTAATCTCCCCCAGTTGTATGAACAAAAAATCATTATTGCCTATGTAGTGGAATGAAAAACTTATTTTAAAAGCTGTAAAGAGACCTTTGTGCCTTATTTTTTGGATGGTGGGAAAAACACTGTAAGAAGAGTCTCCAAAGAACACCTAAATATAGTATGACCAACATGCTAACCTTCTTCACCACATGGACAAGTGGCCCAAGCGACTTCCTTTCTGCGACTTCTACACACAGTATCTTAGCAGCTTCTGCTCATGATGTTGCCTCACATTAACGGTCTAGGATAGAGGTACTATTTTCTCTGCAAATTGGCCAGAAACTGGTCTTCACTTTAAAGATTTCTGTCACTGCTTTTCCTCCAGCTCTTATGTAGGAATTAAGTGGGTAAATTAAAAATAGTAAATAACAAAAACAATTCGCAATTTTTGTATGTTATTCAAAAGCAACAGTGTGCTTTGTTGTATAGCTACTAGCACAGTAGATCTTGTTTCAATTATACTATAGCAAAGTAACTTTAAACAGAGCATCCTTTTTTTGTCTCCCTTGTGACCACTCAGGTTGCTGCATTCTTCCTATGACCACAACTGAGCTACCTCCTGCAGTCCCACTGACAGGCCTGGCAAATTGTTCTAGACAAGCTCCTTGGACTTCCTCAAATTTCTCCACAGATTCATCCAGGACTGTGTTTGGTGCTGTTATTAAGCAGTTTTAACTACAGCATTTCTTTTTGGCCTTGGTATCTTCCTACTGCAAATAAGGATCTGCTCACAAGTCTCCTTACAAAGAAAAACTAAATAAATCCTAAAAAGTCACCCTTGCGTACTACATTTAGTGTGCAAATCATTTTAGACTGTGAGAATACCTCATAAAAATATGTAGGATTTACATAAACTGTCCTTAATTTCTATTTATTCTAAACCTTCCATTCTTGTAAGATGGTAAACCCATAGAGTTTAAGTTTGTGATACCTATTATACAACCTTGGTTACAACGGCAGAACTGTAATCCTAAGTAATAGTAATCCTAATTATCATATTATTGTCATAGTAATCCTAATTATCACAGTGAGTTTAACAACTGGTTTTGGCATTTGTAGAATGAAGACAGATCCAAGAATATGGAAAATATTTACAACAATAACTCTGGAAAATACATCAGTAATAAATTATTTCCTATAAGAAAAATAGCAGTCTTAACAGAAAATTAAAAAGCGACAACTTTTTCAGCACAACCCAACAGTATTTCTGGACTGTTCTGCATTGTACATCTCACAGCACAAAAAATTCTGCATGAATAAAATTTAACAATAACGAAAAACCAAAACTGCTTGATATCATAAAAAAAAAATCAACATGCAATATATTTTTTTATAATGAGGTTAATAAATCTAAATACTTAAAAAGCTTATTTTTAAAAATAGCCATCCAAAGTTTAACAGATCTGTACACATGTAACTCATATATCCACAGGGCAAGAAATGACCAACCAACACTTAAAGGAAGTATTCAATTCGCAATCAGTCAAAAAAAAAACCAAAAAGAGAGAAAAATCAAGTGTTCTGTGCCAAGAAAGTCTTTGACTATGCAACCACTTTTTTGTCTTATTCAGAACACAGCACAAAGAAAGCATTTGAAGTAAAACATCCAAAAGGGCACAGTAAGAAGAAAGCTTAACTTTAAGCATCTAGGATCATATAAATACAATTCGGTATCACCAATAAATTTACTAATCATGTATCATGTACTGGTGCTTAATAACTTTAACTGACCATTAGCATCTGTAAAGATCTAGCTTAACATTCCTGGCTCCTGGCTACAAACACCTAGGTCTCCATTTTTGCTGAAAACAGTTACAAATACTTGTCAAATACTCTTACTGTACCTACAGTACTTTTCAAAGCCAACACTGGCATGCACCAACTTTTTTTTTCTGTTTTCCACCTGTACTTAAGCTCCAACTTTTTTGAATTGGTGAATTTTTCTGAAGCTGCAAGAGAAAACTCCCATACCCTGCAATTTCTCCTCATGGGCCCCTGCAGTAAGCTGATCTAGCACACATCTGTCTGATACATAAACCATGCCAAGCTCTGTTTGAAAGGATTGTCTAAAGCCACACATTATTTTTAAAGTGAGCGCAGACCAGGAAAAAACCTAACTCTGTTTTATTTTATAATGCAGATTTGGGCATTTCAATACATTACCAAATTAAAACATCTTCAAAATAATGAGAAAAAGGAATCTTTTCAGCTCCTGCTAGTCCTGAAACTAAAGGCTGCAACATACTAAAGCCATCAACTCTACGTAATCTGGCCTGAAATATGTGCACAGAATGTTTCAAGGGGAAACATGGTCAGTAATGATTCCTGGTGCTTGTTCCAGTTTCTTGCTTCTGATTAATAGATTAATTGCTTAGTGAGGATGAGAGTGGAAGTAAGGTGGTTTCCCTCTGCTAAAAAGAACAAGAGAGTCCCTTCTATATACTCCCTCTTTCCATTTAAAACTCAGAAGAATGTTTAGTTTCCACGTGCATCCCCCCTCTCCCGAGCAAACAGAAGAGATATGTCCATATGGTAGACAGACACTCAATGAAAGGAGGACTGGGAAGGACTGACAAATGACCGCAAGTATGCTGGGAAGCACTGAATTTCAAGCATTAAATTTTCTAAGTGCAGAGACTGTCCAATAGCTGGCAACATCTAGGTGTTTTTATTCAGTAAAAGCATTCGGAAGTTTATTTTGAATACATTTGGGTTTCTTCCTCTGCTTCTGGAAGCAGCATGACTCTCTTAGAACAAACCTAGTGCTATTATCCCAACAACATTATGGATCTAATTAGGAGGCATATTTATAGCAGCTTTCGGAGGAAAAAAGGCAGGAAGTCAGGCCACTGTTACTGTGCTTACGGACACCCTGTATAAGCAGTGATCAGCCAAAACTAAGGCATCCATTCTTCCAGATGTAAGGAAAATACCTGACTTCAGGCCTGCTGGTTTTGTGCTTTGGACTGCAGCTGTAAGGTAAAAAAAGAGGATCCAATTCCAGCATGTGAGGACGGGAGCCACCAAAAAGCTAGTTTTACATCTATTGCTGATGAGAGTTGTGTACGAGAAAAGATGTCCCCAACTTTGGATGCAGCAGAAGCATTAAGGTGTGCATGGCGTGCAGGGAGGGCTGCCACCCTTCGGGGATCTGTATTTCATTTTTCTCCAATTTGGTCTTTTGAGCAGGAGAGAAGAAACAACTACTTTGACCCAACACCTTTTTTTTTCCCCTTTAAAAAAAATGAACCAACCAAACAAGAAAAATCCCACTTCTAGGGATGTGAAGTTGCCAAAACTTAGAATTGCATGCAAACAGCAGAGACAAATGATCTAATACGTGGGCACTAAAGGCTCAGGGTTGTGCCCAAAACCCCCATTTTCTATCCTAATATCCCCCACCTCCTCTTCCTTGGTGTTTACTTGAGGGTGGACTGCTCTGATTGCCTTTTGTCACTTCTCTGGCACACAATAAACAGAGCAATCTGGAACTTATTTAAGCAGTTTAGCACATCAGGATACATCTGGGAAAGGTTTTGGGAGAAAAGCTGGGGAGGAAGAAGAGGGCTGTGCGCAGTCCGGCTGAGCCTGCGCGCAGGAAGGTGGTGCAGATGGGCACCTTCCAACAACATCACCGGCGGATGGGGAAAACCACACCATGTTGAAACCCTCCAACCAGCCCAGGAACAGCAGAAACCTCAGCGCAGGGAATTAAAAAGTCCGCTCTAACAGTATGGGGGGCAGAGCCACCACTCGGTGCCAAGAGCATTTCAGCTGAGGCTTGCTCCTCCAGCAGTAGCCCAACTCCTCTTGTCTGTCTATGACTTTTATATTTCATTTGCTATGAGCCAGATGTCTTTCTTTCTTCTTCTTAAGTGTAGGCACACGTGTTGGCTTTAGACAGTGAAAACTATGACTTGATTCCGGGAATTGGACAGATTTACATCTGTTTTTCACATCACTTTTGTTTGAGAGAAGTGACTTGAGTTTTTAACCACTTGGGGCCCTAGCTATACCCACAATACATTGGCTCAGTTCACTAGCAGAAAGAAACACATGTCTGCCGGCAGAAAGACATAAAAATGAAACAAAACTCTTCAGTTATTACTTACCACACTGGACAATTGAAAAAAGGGCAGCACACACCTTAGTACGAAGCATCTGTCCCTAAGCTAACTCTCACACCAAGCACACAGACCACAAAACCTGAAATTCCATCCAACAATTCTCTAAACCAAATACATCGATTAAAGAGTAAAGAAAAATAATATTCTTTATAACAGTAGTCTTAAACTTCTGGGGGAGCAGGGGAGAAGGCTAATTACTTTATCGTCAGTTGCAACTATTCCACCTCCTGTAGGCTGTTTTGTCCTCCTAGGGATGACAATGAAACGAAACATGATTCAGCATGCATGGGCAAGGTGGGAAATGCATCGGTCTTGCATTGGTACATTCCAGTGTCCAAGAATCGCCCAAAAGCTACCTCAGCTTTTGCTAAACACAATCAAGCTTCCAGGGGAGGAAAGGGATTATTTGATAAGGTAACACAGTGACATAGAAACACAGGTAGTGAAGGGAAATGGAAGTTTACACAAATAATTTCCTTTCCCTTTAATGATCTTTTTAACCAGTTTTCATAAATCTGTTTTTCAGGATGGGAAAATGGCAGAGAATATATTTGCTGAAGTATTTTTTTAATTGTTATTTACTCTTTAACATCTTTGCTGGGTGACAGGTAATAATGGCTGAGTAACCTACTGCTGAATCTAAGAAAAAGGATGTTAGGGTGGCTAAAATTGAACTTATTTTCTCCAAATAAACAGAAGAAACCCTAGTGTTTACAGTTTGCCTAATATTCCTATCCTCCTCTTCAATTTTGTCACATCAATGCTACACTCAAGTAAGTGATAAGAAGGAGCACTTCAGCCCAAGATTTTTAATTTATTAACAATTGTTTTATTCCAACTTTGTGATTTATTTTTTTCCCAGCTACGTGCCAAAACATGCCCTCTTCTAATTGCTCCTCTGTTTGAACCTCTGCAATATGCCTGTAAGACACCACGGTAGTTCAGAAAGGTCACCAGCAATTTCCTCTTGGCAAGATCCAACCTTTCTCCAACATCATCATCCTTGAACTTTCTGCCACTTTTGATCACATTTCCTGAATCCTGAAGTTGTGAAATCTCTCCTTTTTGCAACTATTTAGCTTTGCAGACTACATACAGTCCTCAAAAATACACATATAACTCTCAGCGATTTCAAAGGGGAGCTGTTCATATGCTCAACTGAAACAACTGTAGACTTCAAAGGCATAATCAAATTGTGCATTTTGCTGGTGGTAGGCATTTTGGTTTTGATGTTTTTGTGCTGTTCCTTGGAAATTTTATCATGGAAACTCTGTCCTTCACAGGTTAACTGGTTTCCTGTTCCGTTCCTGATGCTGGGAAAGAGGCAGAAAAATCCAGAATGCACTAACAGATTCTTCTCCTCAAAGACAGTAATTTCACTATAAACCCCTGGATGGCCAAGTGTTTCCCAGTACATCCATCCAGAAATAAGTTAATCCTTTCACTTTCAGAATATGTCTTGCCTTCTTTTCTCTGCAAATTCCTTATATATTGCAGTGATATTAAAGCCACAAAGCACATCCACTTTATGGTTTAACCTGTGCTTGCAAAAGGAGTCTGTTCAGTATCACTTGTCATCCCCGGTGCCACCAACAATCAGAATTTATCATCTCTTTCATATTATTGACCATAGCACTCACGTTATCCTTCCTCACCCTGTTTAGTCCAAACTTGCATTAGCAAAGATCTACTCTTTCAGTCAAATGGTCACTGTAAACAAGGGTGAGACAAGAGATGATGGTGGCATCTTGTGCAGTGAGCTCCCCCAACCTTTTACAATTGCTCTTTAAGTTCCATCTTCCTCATAACAACTTCTGCTCTTCTGGGTAACCACTACCTGACTTGTATATGTGAGTCCAGAAGTCCCATCTTCCCCCTTCTCCCACTTTGGCAAAGGAGTTACTAATTCTTCAAAAATATAACTTCAAGCATCTCTCAGGATTACAGGGTAAGTGACCCATTAAACTAGTCAAGGTCTTCAGGTCCACGTTTTCCCAAAGCCTCTTCCCTTTTTTGCCTTAGGCTGCAGCAAGATGTGCTCTTTCAGCTCTGACTAAACTAATTTAAAGAGTTAAGCCAATTAAAAGAACTCAGATCACACAAGAGGTCAACAGTCTCTAAAAAGGCCGGTATAATTGCATGTGTGTTTATTCTTAACACGGTTTCATCAAAATTATCTGGATTAATAAACCGAAACCACTGTAACTGCTAAAAATGTTCAGGCTACCCACGGTCACTTGGAGTGAATCGCAGGAAGCCACATGCAGTCGCTGAACGCAGCTGAGAGACCTCAGGGGCAGCTGCCTGTAAAGGGAGGCACCTGTGGGCAGAAAAATCCACTAACCTTAGTCCCACTCCTCACCCTCACTGTCTACACAGCTATTCTTCCTCCTGAGGTATGCATTTTTCCTTTTTTTTTGGCATGCGCATTCTTTCTGCTACCTTTGACTTTCTAATGAACTGAAACTGTTGGCCAGCAGCAGTTTACATCTCCTAGTCAGCGTGAACCATTTGTGGTCAGTAAAGTGCGATTATTAAACTGTTTTAAACGAAGGCTTTTCCAGTCCATTGAAATTACTGGAATACAGCTTGATGGCAGTGTAATGCGTGATACATTCAAGTAGGCAGATATGAATTCACATCATTTGCAGCTACAACTGCAACCATGTACAACTTTCATTAGAAAAGTAATGGAAGCTACTTTTTTTTTAAAAAAAAAACCCTGAAAACATTCAGACTTGGCTGAAAAGCATGTATAGGATGCCATTCTTAAGATCCACTTGTTAGAAGCAAGTTGTCTATTTGATTGCAAAATGTGTAAAAATGCTGCAGTGCAAACAGAAAGCAGACTTAAGGAGAGATAACTATTAAAACTGTCATTAAATTTTTAGTATCAGACATCAACATATTCTAACTATTTCATTGTTAATTTGATAAAATACCTTCTTGCAAGGTATCAGAAGCAGTGCAGTGCTCCAATACATGCAGATCTTTGCTGTGACTGTTAATAATCTTCTGCATAGCCTAAACATCCAGATCGTATACAATACAAGAACTTACTAATGAATAACATGGACTCCAGTTGCTGCATTATTTGGTGTCACATGTAGCCGGTTAAGGACATTTACTCTAAAATATAAGTGAAATTACTGCTGCAGATTTCTGCTTCCTCCCAACCAAGTTCAAGCAACTCTGGAATCTTAATACAGAATTCAGGGTCAGCTCACTTCAATGTACACAAAGCTCTGGCTATATTTTAACTTGAGAAAATGCAATTACAGGTCAAACCTAAGAGCAGGCACAGGCAGCATTCCACACAGCAGCAGTGCTTTCAAAGTTCAGATAAGAAGTTGGGGTATTTCTTCCTGCCTAAAGAGAAACGTAAAGATAGGTGCTTATGCTAAGAGACATACATTCTAGTCATAGGAGGCACATGAAAGCATCCAGAGAGGCAGAGATTTGCAAAAGGCATAAAGGCAATTAGTAGGAACGTATAGAGAAAGCAGAGTAAAGATTAAGACTGAGCTGTAAGGAACTGAAAAATGTAAACAAAGATCCTTACAAAAGGAGGGGAAATCAGCTTATTAGTTCCAGCATTAGTACCAACATCTAAAAAACCTGCAACGGACACTGCAGTAAGAGTTCTCCAAGCCAGTTTCACATCAGAAGTTTACACTGACCCATGGCCAAATCTTAACATCCATGACTAATGTACACTTTCAAACTCACGCTGGTCAACTTCAGTAGCTCTGAAGATGGACACTTTCCATTTTCTAGTCTTAGCTATTTTACAGATTTTTTTTTCCAGTATTAAACCCTTCCATTACAGTTCCCAACCCCATTTCATCAAAGAAATCCTTTTTTCTGCATGCACAGGAGATGGGCAACACCAGGCCCATCTAAGCTAAAACCCCGTATAAATCTTAGAGAAATAGATGATCAGGAAAATCCGTAGGCAGAAGCACAAAGCTATGACACAAAACTTTCATTCCACTTCTAAAGTCAACAAATTTTAAACTTACACAATATCTTACCGTAAATTAATTGTCATTTGGAATAACTAACATGCATTTATGGATTTCATTGTTTCTTTGTTGTTTTTTTTAACTCAAAAATCCATAAAATGTATGGCTTCCTTGGCACTCACCACATCTATATTTTGACACTTGTGTAAATTCTGCTGGTTTTCCTCTCATATGAATTTAGGCAGAGAGGGGAAATCTTACTCCTTTAATACATGCTAAAGTGAAATCCTCCACAAATACAGATCTATTATATTCTATGGATAAGAATAACATGGAATAATGGAGAATGAGAGAGAAAAGAATACAAAGGACAGTTATGTAGAGCTTTATTTGGAAATTCTGTTTCTTCTGTAGAGTTTAGCCTTCACTCACGCATTTATTTCATAGAATCATAGCATGGTTAGAGTTGGAAGGGACCTTAAAGATCATCTAGTTCCAACCCCCCCGCCTTGGGCAGGGACACCTCACACTAGAGCAGGTTGCTCAGAGCCCCATCCAGCCTGGCCTTGAACACTGCCAGGGATGGGGCATTCACAAATTCCCTGGGCAACCTGTTCCAGTGTCTCACCACCCTCACAGTAAAGAATTTGTTTCTGGTATCTAATCTAAATCTCTTCTCTTCCAATTTAAAACTGTTGCCCCTTGTCCTGTCACTGTTCTTCCTGGCAAAGAGTCCCTCTCCATCTCTCCTGTAGGTTCCCTTCAGATATTGGTAGGCTGTTATAAGGTCCCCCCAGAGCCTTCTCTTCTCGAGGCTGAACAACCCCAGCTCTCTCAGCCTGTCTTCATAGGAGAAGTGCTCCATCCCACTGATCATTCTCGTGGCCCTCTGCTGGACCCGTTCCAACAGGTCCATGTCCTTCTTGTGCTGAGGACTCCAAAGCTGGACACAGTACCCCAGGTGGGGTCCCACAAGAGCAGACTAGAGGGGAAGAATCACCTCCCGAGACCTGCTGGCCACGCTTCTCTTGATGCAGCCCAGGACACAGTTGGCTCTCTGGGCTGCCAGCACACACTGCCGGCTCATGCGGAGCTTCTCATCCATAAGCACTCCCAAGTCCTTTTCCTCGGGGCTGCTTTCCAGCCATTCTCCGCCCAACCTGTATTTGTGCCTGGGGTTGCCACGTCCCAGGTGCAGGACCCTGCACCTGGCACGGTTGAACTTCATGAGGTTTGCCCAGGCCCACCTCCAAGCCTGTCCAGGTCCTTCTGGGTGGCATTCCTTCCTTCCAGTGTGTAGACCGCGCCGCACAGCTTGGTGTCATTAGCAAACTTGCTGAGGGTGCACTCTATCCCACTGTCCATGTCTCCAACAAAGATGTTAAATAGTACTTGTCCCAGTACCGACCCCTGAGGAACACCGCTCGTTACTGGCTGCCACTTGGACATTGAGCCATTCACTGCAACCCTTTGGGTGCGGCCATCCAGCCAGCTCTTTATCCAGCGAGTGGTCCATCCATCGAATCCATGAGTTTCCAATTTTGAGACCAGTATGTCATGCGGGACAGTGTCAAATGCTTTGCATAAGTCCAGGTAGATGACGTCAGTTGCTCTGCCCTTGTCTACCAAGTCTGTGGCAGTATCGTAAAAGGCCACCAAATCTGTTAGGCACGATTTGCCCTTGGTGAAGCCATGTTGGCTGTCTCCAATCACCTCCTTATTTTCTGTGTGCCTTAGCAAAGATTTCAGGAGGATCTGCTCCATGATCTTGCCAGGCACAGAGGTGAGACTGACTGGCCTGCAGTTCCCTGGCTCTTCTTTGTTTCCTTTTTTGAATATCGGAGTTATGTTCCCCTTTTTCCAGTCAGCGGGAACTTCACCAGATTGCCACGATTTCTCAAATATGATGGAAAGGGGCTTAGCAACTTCATCTGCCAGCTCCTTCAGGACCCGTGGATGGATTTCATCAGGTCCCATTGACTTATGCACCTTCAGGTTCCTTAGAAGGTCTCAAACCTGGTCTTCTCCTACATTGGCAGTTCTTCATTCTCATAGCCCCTGTTTTTGCCTGGTTCTTGAACTTAGGAGGTGTCAGGAGAGGGGTTGGCAGTGAAGATCAAGGCAAAAAAGGTGTTGAGAACCTCAGCCATCTCCTCATCTGTTGTTACCAGTTTGCCATTCTTGCTCATTGGGGCAGGTAGACTTTCTTTAACCTTCCTTTTCTGGCTGACATACCTGTAGAAGCTCTTCTTGTTATTCTTAGCATCCCTTGCCAGGTNGGACCCGTGGATGGATTTCATCAGGTCCCATGGACTTAATGCACCTTCAGGTTCCTTAAGAGGTCTCGAACCTCGTCTTCTCATACTGTGGGCAGATCTTCATTCTCAGAGCCCCTGTTCCTGCCGCCCGTGACTTGGGCAGTGCGGTTAGAGCCCTTGCCAGTGAAGACTGAGGCAAAAGAGTTGTTCAGTAGCTCAGCCTTATCCATATCCTGGGTGACCAGGTCTCCCATTTCCTTCCAGAGGGGACCCACAGTTTCCCTCGTCTTGCCTTTATCCCTGATATATCAATAAAAGTTCTTTTTATTATCTTTCACATCCCTGGCTAGATTAAGTTCTGCCTGGGCTTTTGCTTGCCTGATCTGGTTTCTGGTGACTCGGACAGTTTCTCTGTATTCTGCCCAGTCTACCCTTCCCTGTTTCCACCCTCTGTAGGCCTCCTTTTTGGTCCTATCTTTGCCCAGCAGTTCCTTGCTCATCCATGCAGGCCTGCTGGCTATTTTGCCTGATTTCTTCTTTTTTGGGATACACCTCTCCTGAGCTTGGAGGAGGCAATCCCTAAATACCACCCAGCTCTCCTGGGCCCCTCTCCCCTCTAGTTCCTTTTCCCATGGTACCTTGCCAAACAGATCTCTCAGGAGACCAAAGTCTGCTCTTCTGAAGTCCAGGGTAGCCAGCTTGCTGCACACCCTCCTTGCTGCCTTATGAATCTTGAATTCTATCATCTCGTGATCACTGCAGCCGAGGCTACCCTTGCACTTGACATTCCCAACCAGCCCCTCCTTGTTGGTAAGGACAAGGTCCAGCACAGCTCCTTTCCTTGTTGGTTCCTCGATCATTTGAAGAAGAAAGTTGCCATCAACGCATTCCAAGAACTTCCTGGATTTCCTGTGCACTGCTGTGTTGTCCTTCCAACAGATATCGGGGTGGTTGAAGTTCCCTATGAGCACCAGGGTGTGTGAGCGTGATGCTGCTGCTATCTGTTTATAGAGGGCCGCATCCTCGCTGTCACTTTGACCTGGTGGTCAGATTTTTTATTTGGAGCATACTTTAATTCTGGAATATTCATAAATACACAAAACAGATGCACTAACCAAACTGTAGTTTATATGAACATATAAGTATGAAAAAAATGAAAAAGCATAGAAGGAAAACAGATGCAGAACATCTCAGCAGGGATTAAAGTAACCTTTTTCAGATACTACTTATTTGACTAAGGCCATCTTACAATACCTGCAGCTTCTTCCAAATTCTTAACCCAGACCAGACAATACTGTGTGTTTCTTTCCGAAGTCAATCAATGATAGATTTTCCCTATGTTTCTACATTGATTCATAGAAGCAAGGGCTGTCTAAGATTGACAAAGTAAGTCTCTTGGAGAAGCAATATTTCTAAATAAATATGACAGCTTTGTGTCAGCTTGGAACAGTTGTGCTGTTCCAAACAACATTAACCAGTTACAAAGGAAATCTAAAAATTTATGTATATAAAATTTCAAACTTCATTCTATTTGCATTTGATCTACGATACAATTATTTAAAGAAATACTGAAATACAAGATTATAAAAATTTAAGTATTTCCACCAGAGGTTTTTAATAATCTTCTATAATATAATGCACTGGTGACATGGCACAGGAGAAGAATCAAGTTAGGACCCTGAATTTTAGGAAAGCAAAATTCCAGCTCTTCAAGGAGTTAGTCAATAGGACTCCCTGGGAAACTGCCCTCAGGGACAAGGAAGCAGAACAGAACTAGTAGATCTTTAAGCATGTTTTCCATAGAGTGCAAGAGCTCTGGATCCCCAGGTGTAAGAAATCAGGAAAGAATGGCAAGAGACTGGCATGGCTGAGTCAAGACCTGCTGGTCAAACTAAAGGGCAAGAAGGAAATGCACAGGCAGTGGAAGCAGGGACAGGTATCCAGAACGAGTATAGGGATGCTGCCCTGTTGTGTAGGGATGGGGTCAGGAAGGCCAAGGCATGGCTGGAGCTGAACTTGGCAAGGGATGTAAAGAACAATAAGAAGAGCTGCTACAGGTATGTAGGAAGGTCAAAGAAAGGGTACCCCCCTGATGAGCAAGACTCGCAAACTAGTGTCAACGGACAAGGAGGAGGCTCAGGTACTCAACAACCTTTTTGTCTCAGTCTTCATTGGCAACTTCTCTTCCCACACCTCTTGAGTGGATGGACCACAGGACAGGGCCTGGGGGAGCAAAGTCCCTTCCACTATAAGAGAAGATCAGGTTTGTGACCACATGAGGAACCTGAACATAGAGAAGTCTATGGGACCTGAAGAGATGCATCCAAGTCCCGAGGGAATTGGCTGATGTAGTTGCCAAGCCACTCTCCATGATATTTGAAAAGTCATGGCAGTCGGGTGAAGTCCCTGGTGACAGGAAAAAGGGAAATATTGCACCCATTTTTAAAAAGGGTAGGAAGGAGGACCCTGGGAACTACCAACCTCACTTCTGTGCCTGGGAAGATCACAGAACAGATCCTTCTAGAAGCTATGCTAGGGCATATGGAAGACACAAAGGTGATTCAAGACAGCCAGCATAGCTTCACCAAGGGCAAGTCCTGCTGACCAACACAGTGGCCTTCTGTGATGGACTGACTACATCAGTGAACAAGGGAAGATCTATGAGTGTTGTCTATCTAGATTTCTGTAAGGCCTGTAACACAGTCCCCCACAACACCCTTCTCTCTAAGCTGGAGAGATATGCATTTGATGGATGGACTATTCAGTGGATAGTGAATTGGCTGGACAGTCACATCCAGAGAGTAGTGGTCAATGGCTCAATGTCCAGATGGAGATCAGTGATGACTGGTGTCCCTCGGGGTGCATACTGGGACCAGTACTATTCAATATCTTCATCAACAGCATACAGTGGGATGTAGTGCACCCTCAGCAAATTTGCAGACAACACCACACTGAGTGGTGCGGTTGACGTGCCTAAGGGACAGGATGCCATCCAGAGGGGCGTGGACAAGCTTTGGAAGTGGGCCAACGTGAACCTCATCAGGTTCAACTGCGTCGGGGCAACCCCCAGTATCAATACATGCTGGGGGACGAAGGGATTGAGAGCAGCCCTGCCAAGAAGGTCTTGGTGGTACTGGTGGCTGAAAAACTGGACAAGAGTCGGCAATGTGCACTTATATGCCAGAAAGCCAACCATATCCTGAGGTGCATCAAAAGAAACGTGGCCAGCAGCTCGAGGAAGATGATTCTGCCCCACTACTCCAGCCTGGTGAGACCCCACCTGGAGTACTGTATCCAGCTCTGGAGGTCCCAGTACATGACAGACAGGGAGCTACTGGACCAAGTCCAGAGGAGGGCCACAAAGATGATCAGGGGGCTGGAGCACCTCTCCTTGTAAGGACAGGCTGAGAGATTTGGGGTTGTTCAGCCCGGAGAAGAAAAGGCTTCTGGGAGACATTATCGTGGCCTTTTAGTACTTAAAAGATGTTCCTGTTCATTACAGTGGGGTTGGACTAGACAACCTTTAAAGGTCCCTTCCAAAACAAAACATTCTACTATTCTGTAAAATCAAGATATTCTAAGAAAACATAATAGCAGATATTAAAAAATATTGGACCTTTTTGGTCAGATTCAGTTTATATCAACTCTGCTGAGTGATTTCTAGTAATAATAAAAGCAGCATTCCTCTTTTCCTTGCATATTCAGATTTCAAGATTTGGCTGTAGAAGAAATTTTGGTTCTAAAAGAATTGTGGCAACATACAAAAGAGATGTTGTAGCTATCTCCTTTGTTAATATTAAGAAACTAGTTGATCAGTAAATGGCATATATTTGGCTATATCTTAATATTTAGCACCTGTAACTGAACTTGGTAATTTAACAGCAGTTCATACATATGTAAAATCATGGTGATAATCTAAAACAACATACAGGACAAGGAAGTAATACTAAAGGTTGTGCATGGGAGAGTTGAGAGAAAAAACAGAGAAACTTATTTACTCAAGGATTTTCCAAGCTTTTTTGAAATCACATCTGGTGTTGCATTAGAAGACAGTCTCTCACAGAAATTGGAAGCCATTTCACCATTTGGATACCTAAGATGGACAATCAGGTAAATAGACAGAAATCGATACCCACCGGGTCCTAGTTAAATAAGAATGGAGCAAATTCTTTCCCTCTTCTCCAATTTCTAATAGATTTCCACTATGCAACACCTGAGCTCAGAATGATGAAAGCTTAAAAAGAAACTCAAACTCACATAATTTTGGGTCTCTTTCCCCTTTTCTTGTTGTGCGACTGCATTAGGAGATTTTACAACAAGTTATAAAGAGTAACAACAGAAACACACTTCTAATCCTGACTCTTGCAGCATCCCAAGTGATCCTACCACTGTGCCACTGCCATCCGGGCAGCACGATCCCCTTAACAGAGGATGAATTAGAAGGGACAACAGATTGAGGACAGATTTTCAACCACATTTGTCTCACTGATCCAAAACAGTATGAACCACTAAACCAGATGATGGAAGATGTTGCTTCTTTCTCTCCTTTGTGTAATTCAGACTTTGTTTTCCAATACTGAGTTTTTTATTTTTCTCTCTGATATTGTAATACTGCATCTTAAAAATCAAATGTAATACGACCTTGAATACTAGTGACCACATAGGCTCCTTTAATGCACAACAACTAAACAGTAACGGGTGTAAAGAGTAGAGAAAAAGATGGCAGAAATGAGATGGCATAACCAATTCATCCACAGTTTAGTTCTGTAAACATTTGTTACATGTTATATATCTAGTGCTCCTTTAAAGAACTGGGGCTTTATGAGCAATCATGCCCTTGTACTTAATCAGAACCATATGGAGGTCAGTGTGAGGGTCCATCCAACTGAAGGAGAACTGGAAAGTATATTAAAAGTTAACTGTGAAATTATTTCATGTGTAACTTACAGAGTTTAAGAAGCCAATTTAACAGTGTCAGTGTCTCAGTATTGTTGAAAACAGAGCATGTCAATGAAGTGTCTCACACTACCTATGATATTTCTACAAAGCAGATTCTTGAAGTTTGCAACTGAAAATAAATAAAAGGAGTAATATGTAACATGCGTTTGTATGATTTTTAAAATTACTATTGAAATTACGGAGGCAGTCAATAGTTCATAGCAATAAACAGCATAGGAGAACTACAAGCAACGCTCATACAACAGTTTAGAACCCCCACAGCTATTCAGCAGACATGATACCACTACGTACCACTTAATATGTACTTATTTAAAAATGAAGTGATGCATTTAAACCAGAGAAAAGTCTTCATATATAATTATTATACACAGAAGTTTAGATGTAACACTACAATCAGCTGCCAATATCAACAAAACAAGCAGGCAGTTAGCTGTTGCTTTAAAAAAAAAAACAAAAACGTTTTTAATTTTCTGGGTGAATTTCATATATTTGAGAGGGAATTAAATAGCACTTACTAGTGCCAGACACAATACGAGCAAGCACCAGACAGCTTCAACGCACAGCTCTGTAAATGCATCTCATTTTTGACCTCCAACATTCTTGCTGAAAGTCTAGGTCACAGAACAGGACTTCAGAGCCCTTCCTTTGTGTGATTTAAGCTCATGGCTGTGACTCACAGTTAAACAGAGAGTGCTGTCGATAATAGCGGTAAAGGATCACATTTGGGGAAAATTTCTCCCCTCTGATCTTCACAGCATGAATAATGCTTATTCTGTACGTGTTCCAAGTGCGGAACTCCCATTGAGGTTTCATTGAAAAAAATAAAAAAAGAGAACAGAATACACAGCAGAGATCTACACTGCGGATAACAGACTCGCAGCATGAATTAGAGAATAACTTTGCCCTTAATTTGAACTCAAGTTCTTCTCTGCTTCCCCATATTGCATCTGAAAGATCCATTTGTTGCTGGGTTTTTCAATCATACTGCAAGTGTGACAGAAATGCAAGCACGCTCCCTCTGATGGCTAACACGAAACATATATTTCCAATGAAACGAACCCAAATCATTTGGTTAAGATCAGCTGATGAAAAAACAGCTGTTGTATACTTCAGTTTGATGCTGTATACTCTCAGTGGAGAAAGTAACCTTGAAGGTTCAACATAAGCAGCAGAAAAGCCACTCAAAAAAGTGTCTTTAGAGTGCTGACGCATTATTATATTTTCAGTGCTTAATACAGATTTTTTGTGCGTGAGATAGAAGAACTACTGAAAGCCTTTCCATTAGAGGAACAATAGAAACAGAAAACTACATCTTCTACTATAAAATTCTGCTAATGTAATTCTTGTTATGCTTTAAATACACCCACAGGGCTTTTATTTTCCATCAAGGGAATATAATACCTCTCCTGCATCAGAGAACCATTTGCTGAGCAACTTTACTGAGCTTTTACAGAGCAACTTTTACTGAGTTGTGCTCAGATAAATCAACCTCTACAGCTTTTTGTAACTCACCAGAACTGTCTCTTTATTCTCCTGACTTCTCTAAAGTGGGTAAAAAGAAAAAAAAAAGAAAGGAAAATTGATCTCATGGAAAAAAAATGCATTTGATGTACACAAAATTCCAATAGTTACAAATTTAGCCCTACAAAAGCTGTGTGAACAATGTCGTTTTTCATCCTATTGGATCCTTTTTTTCCTTTTTTTTCCTTTTTTTTTTTTTTTTTTAACTCCCAGTACAGCTTTCATGATAGGAGCAATCCTAGTGCAGACAGTTCCAGGCGACTGCTTTGATTGTAAGCAGTCTCAGTAATTAAACAAGTCTCAGTGGTTACAGACCCTGCTGCGTCAGATCTATGCTAGCTTTCACCATCACTAAACACAAGAAAAACACAAGAGGGAAATTTTAACCTGTAAACAATGGGAATAACCTGACAAACTGTTCATATGTCTGCAGTAGGCAAGTCAAATGAGACACAGTCGAGAAAACTTTGGACTTGTCCCAGTGACAGAGCGCTGAACCTGACCCCTGATTTGGGGGTAGAAGATTCTGACACAAAGAATAATGGCTTCTTAAACACTATTACAAAGAGCAAACCAGTACAGTTTAATAGTAATCATAGTTTAAGATAACCTTTTGAGAGCTGTGGGAAACTATTAAATGTTGTAAACACGTAAAATGAGTTGTTTTCGTCGTTCATCTCAGTCTGAGAAAAAAAACTGCTAGGGTAACTATTAGCAGGCGTAAGTCAAAGCTTTACACAAAAATGGCCAGCATGAAGACTCTGGGCAAAACTCACTTCTGAGTTTCACTTACAAGTGAACTTCATTTTAGGCACTGACATTTGCTAAAAGCAGGAAGAAAAATTCAAGATTCCACTTCTGCTGGAATTTTTAAACACAAAGGGAAAAGAGAAGCGAGTGTCTCTGGCACGAAGTCACCCCCTGTTCAGGAACTCGGGTTTGGAGTGTTACGTTTTCCACGGAAAAAGCTGGGTGGATGGGGAGGGGCTAATGCTGGAAGGAAGGGAAGTTAAATAAACATTTCCTACAAAACATTTTGGGTTATCACGGGATTTTAAAACCTGGGGAAAAAAATAATTACTATATTGACTATCAACATCTTCTCAGTTTTCATTTTGAAATTAATTTCCATTGTAACATTTTCACCTTTGATAATATATTCTTACAAACCAGATTAGGTGTCTCATTACTATTATCTGCATCATTATCTTCTTTTATTTCTACAAAAATTATTCCTGCCACCCCTACTTTAATGTGGAAAAAGCCTAAAAAAAGAATTTGAGCCAACAGTGGAATATAAAACACCAACCACAAGTACTTTTCACTCTTTATCATTGACATGCAACAACTCTGACCAATGCAAGTACAGTGATCAGCCACAACTTTTGCCGGTATAATAAAAAGCTTAAACAATCAAGAAATAGAAAAGACTACTTGGGCATACATATATATATAACTAGTTTGCTAAGGCACCTATGCATATTTCCTCTTAGGAAGCAACAGATGCTCAGCCAGTAGATGCCCAGGGGTCGTCCTTGCTCGCAACGGATTGAACCTCTCAGAACCTTCCAGAACCTTGTGGCAAGAGTAATTAAAGCAGTCTTCAGATCTGTAACTGAGCAGGTTTACTTAAAAAAAATATCTGACAACACAGCCTTCAAAATCAGCATGTCTGACACCACAGCCAGAGAACAACTGCTCTAACTAATCCGTCCTTCACTTAGCTTGGACAATCTGAGATCAAAAGTCTCTCTAAAGTCCCTTACCAGCAAAAGAGAAGGAGCAGGAGCTCATTCAGGAACAAAGACATCAGGGAGAAGATAAAAAGCTGACCTTAGGGAACCAGTGAAAATCAGATCCCTGGTTTCTACCAAAGTAGGAGCTGGAAACAAGGAAGAAAAATCCCAACATTTTGTTAGACAAAAGCCACAATATGCTGGATGCAATTTAAAAAAAAAAAAAAAAAGAAAGAAAGAAAAAAAAATGAAAAGAAAAGAAAAAGAGAGAGACTGAGAAATGGTCTTTATTAGGGTAACATGAAATTTTTGGGGAAAAAAATCTAATTGAGTGAGAGAAAGACTCTAAACATCAGTAAGTATGTCCAAAACAATCTGTGCTCTTATTAATCATAATTCTCAAACGATAAAAAGACCCTCTTTTGGAGTGAAAACAGTCATCATTGTCACATGCTCCATTATGGAAAGGATTTATGTGGTTTCCTCTTAGCAACATAAACCAAGGCTTGAAAAGTTCCACATATTTTACTGTTCAAAGCCCTCTTATGGCAACTACCAGACACTACAGTGCTAATCCACATTTAAGAATTAACAGACATATTGGAAGAAAGAGCAGTAAGGAGTTTTGCTCCAAAACTATTTACTATATTAAACAGCTGAAAGAAAATAAAGCAAAGTAGTTTTAATACAGGACTGAAATTAGAGGTCGGATTCCTTTGCTCTAATGTTGGCAGGTTTCCACCAAAATTACTTGTAATATGCTGCAGAAACTATAAACACATAGATTTACAGCAAATGACCACTTATTACCTCAAATCATAGGTCTATATTTGAAGCAAAATTTGGACTCTAAGCCAGTGTTAATAGTACTGAAGTAAATTTGTACCACTTGAATGCTTTTTATGACCTTTATTTATTTTAAATCAAGGCCCTCTTCAGGCAAGTTGGTAGTTATAGCCTCTTATGAGAAAAATAAACCCTGCATCTCATTCTTTTTCATTTGAAGTGGATAAAAGGCCGTGGGTACCCGAGACACTGCTGCAAGATTTTTACCTGTTTCGCTTGAACAGGCAATGACTTCGTTTTCACTACCAGTATCATTAGCATAGACTTATTTGTATCTGCAGTATAACGGGTGCTCCATAAAAGCAACCTTGATTCCATATCACACCAGTCAAAACTTTGCGAGCTACTACTCGATATACAAGTATAACCCCACATACCATTGAACTAGCTCGTCTTTCTTCCTTTTCTTATTTACCTGTAGAAATAGCTTGCATATCTGTCCAAAAAGACACCAGAGATACTGATTTACACAATATACTGACGGAGTCAGGCTTTGCTAATGACAAGATTACTCCATTTTTGGGCCAGTGTCTCCATCAGGAGAACTGGAGTTCTTCTACACATCTTACAAGGCCTTTTCAAAATGTGTATTATTTCCTTTTGCCAACTAGCAAGTTTTCAAGGCAATCCTGGTTGAGCCATAACGTATACAAATAGGAAGAAACACAAAAGAGTTTAATAAAAAGAAATCTACCATGACAGCAAAGATTACACCGTGTTCTAGAGTATTTCAACGAGCACTCACTAAAAAGAGATCTCGAATCATGGGGTGGGCGCTTCACAGTGAAGGAATCACCTGGAAGACTGTAGTTTGTTGCAATGCTACTTGCTATAGCACAAAATAGCAAATGATCACTTGTAAATTATTTTGCAGGGGGGGAATGTTGAAGCAGTGAGAAATGCAAACATCCAAGTGTGAATTGTGGCCACAACTAAACTGGGAATAGTATCGAATCTAGTAAAATCTACCATAAAGTATGGTCTTCACTTCTTTTTCCTCTGCAGGTTTCCACCACTACAGTTGTCAAACCACACAGGTTTATAACAAAACAGAGTGCTTTTATGATTCTCTATCTTTAACTACTACGCTGAAGAGACACATATATACTGGTCATTAAAATTATGGATACACTTTATCTTTCCCTAGATTCTCCCTTGTAGGTGTCATTTAAATCCTTAAATTCATTCTTAACTTTACAACATGGGAAGAACTTTCTTGGAGAGAATTCCTGATCAGAGAGGGAAATGCATCTCTCTTGCGGTACCAAGCAAGGGGAGGGTCCCCCAGGAGAACAATTAGGGCAGGGAGGGGGTGCACAGCTTCCTCGGGCAGCCATGCACTCAAGAGCTGAAGGTAATATCATCCTGCAAGTATATACCCATATTTTAGCTACCAGTGCACACTAAGACTCCCGTTTACAAAGGATTTGAAAGCTGTGCAGAGAGATCTCACATAGCACAACTCTCTGAACAAGATGCTCATTTGCAGACCCTCTCATGTTTCTTTTCAACCACTTTCTCATTCCAATTTTAAAACACAACATCTGCAAAAGTGATAAATGTAATACAAAAAAGCTGAATAGATTTCACGCTTCTTATTTTTTGCCCCCCTTTTTTTTTTTTAAATGCTTAATGTTTTCGACATTTGTTTTTTGGAAACTAGGTCTTTAATGCACGCAATGTTTCATGCCTGTAAAGAATAGTTGTTTGAAGTGAAGAGAGAACACAGAAAAAAAACCCAAACCTTTTCCTCCTGACCTGCTTGGTCTAGGCCTAATTTTCCTGCATTTCAATCATATTAAATTTGACTTCTGGCAGTTTAAAATGTCAATTAACTTAAGATAAGATAGGGCATACACTGGATTCTCTTTTTGAAGAGTATCTGACTCTTTTTGAAACGTATCTGTAATTGATTGCAAGATAACTACTGTTAAAAGCAGGGTATACTGTCATTGTTTGGGAAAAAAACATTTTATAAACAAAAAAATAAATTTGTCTTTTTAATTCAGTCATACCCTGTAACTCCAACTCAGATGTCTTTAGTTTTATTCCACAACAGACTGAGCAAACGTTACTGAAATAACTCTACCAGGACCCCATCAGCAAACTCTGGATGTTTTCCATATGGAATAAATATTGGTATCATTCTCCATATGGCTTTGCTTATTTTCTGTTCTAAATATGAAAACATCATAAACAGAAACAGGCATAGAAGAGTTACTGAATCCTGTTAGAGCAAAAACCTGGACACAAATGTAACACCACAAGGCAAACAGGTTTGGACTCAAAATGAAATTCCAAGATTCCAAGTGCTATAGGAAGCAGCTGCTAAACTCAAAACATATCACTGCATTTTCATCAAAACTTAGGGTTTTGGGGTTTAGTGGGGGGTTTTTTGTGTTGTTGGTTTGGGGTTTTTTTTAAAGTATTCATTGAAAATTAATTTGCCATTTTGACAGCCTGAGCAAAAGAGCAACTGTAAGCCTTGAAAGGCTACTTCCCACTCCCAACTGAAAAAGATCAGCTATGTTCCTGAAACCCAGCCAAGCAGCTCTATCTCAAAAAGGTTGTTTCATTCCTATTTTGGAAACAAAAGAGGCTGCTTTGTAATGTATTATTTGCATTACCCTAATAATGAAGAAACCAGATAGTGTGTGATAGTACACATAAAAACTTAGTCTGTAATTTGGCAGCCTAGACTGTCTCATCACATATTAAGCTTTTTAATTAACAGACCTTTGCTTCATGGGGTTAAGGTGCCAGTGAAATACTACAAGCCAGACAAAAATTACATGTTATATGGAAGTAAGAGAAATAAAGAGTTTTGGCTTCAAACAGCTTGCTGTCTGGCTGTTCGTACTTCATGCAACACGTGGCAATTTATAGACTGATCAGAGAGCCACCTATAGCTCAGGACAAATTAATTTGGTCGATTGCTCTCAGTAGGATTCAATTCTGACAGACACTCGCTAACCACACGGGCAAGTAAGACGCCTCCAACTTCACCACACTGCTCAGTTTTTACAATGCTGTTTTTACTCCAATAGAAGTATCCCCCATTTGCACAGAGTTGTTTTTGTCATGCTTGAGAAAGCCAAAAGAGGGAGGAGAGAAACTGCTGCTTCTGGTTTAAAGTCCTGTTTAACTTCCACCATTCTTCTGTGGTTAGAAAATATATGGGGGAAGAACAGAGGGGCCAGATGTCTCTGAAGGCAGCTTCTTTGACAAAGTTATTTCTGAAAGAATACTTAAATGAACTTACCAGTAGAGAAAACAAGAATCGTGTTGTCCCAAAGACCGTATCTTTTCAGAGCATCAGTAAGATTTCCTACGGCTTCATCCATAAGAGTCACCATCCCTGCATAATGGCGCCTCTTTACATCTTTAATGGAGGAATATGGTTTCATGTATGCTTCAGGGACCTCGAGAGGTTCATGGACAGACTGAAAAGCGAGGTAGAGGAAGAGGGGCTGCGGTGGAAGGGATACAATGGAAATTAGTTGAACATAAAGTACTAAATGCAAAAGTTACTGCAGCAAAAGCAGACTCGATTCATCAACAGCTGCAGGCACTGCGTTCTGATTTCTTATACATTTCTTTCTTCTAATCTCTAAGCATAAACTAATAGAACTTTGACAAAGGACTTTTGCAAAGCTGTGGAAAAAGACCAGGTTTATCTTTATAACACAGTTACTAACAGTCTCTTTCTGTGAAAACTTCTCACATTAAACTTCCCATTCTCATTTTAGGAGAGCAAACTACATGCTAAATAATTTCTATAGATTCATTACAAATACTATTAAAAAAAGAAATGGAGAGGGGCAGCAGACCAGGCCTGTGCACCCGAAGCTGATTCTGACAGCAGGCAAGGCACCGGCCTTGTTTTACCAGCACTATTTCTCTCATTTAGCTCTATACACCCTGCTGAAAAGCCCCAAATTACAGCTCAAGTGCAGGTCTCACTATTAATATTTCATTAGCTTTTTTTTTAAAAAAAACATTCTTTAGTGCTAAAGTTATCAAAAACAGCTGCAGACTGTACCTTCTCAGCTCTATGATTGGCTATAAGATCTATAGCTCTCTCTGTGAATAAATTTGTGGAGTAAATGTTTTTAAACCCAGTTGCAACTTCTTCTCCATCTCGAAAGTCCAAAGCACAGCGTGTTACGTTCTTTGTTTTGATGAGGACACAACGGTCATGGGAATAATAATCCTCACTCCCCAGAAGATAGCCTGAAACAGGAAAACATGTCAAATAAGCTGGCCAACACAATGTCATATAAACAGATACATCAGGGGGGAAAAAGGTAAAAGTTAAATGGCAAAACTTTAGTGGTTTTGAGCTTATCCAACACTTGACCATCTGTAGTGACAACCCACGACAGGTCTAAATAACCCAACATTTAATACTTCATAGACTTTATTGCTCATGCAAGTAGTAATTTCAAAACACACAAACAATTCTGAAAGCAGTTCAATGACTTTATATTCATAACTGGGTATCAAATACATTAGCATTAAACTAATGCAGTGACAGCAAAGGCAGGAACCTATCCATGTACTACTCTGGTTTTTAGTGGGTGTGATTTTGTATATTTGTATTTTCACAGAAGACTTCTCTCTATTAGAAAGTTTGGATTTATTTTTTTATTTATTCAAAAACATCCAAGTATGAAGCATTTTTAATGTTCGCTGTAAGGCAACTTCTTATCCACTGCTGACACCAACTGGTGAAAACAAGATACTGTTATTTAAAGGTACCTAGAAGAAACAAACTGCACAAAACCTCTAAACGTATAGATTTGCTCCTATCAAGGGCTATCCTGTCAAGCATTGAGTGTTTTTGCTTTTTAATGATCAGAAACAAACCTCTTCAAAATCTTCTGAATCTCACTAATTGTTACTTTGGAAATTAGATTTCATATTTATCCCCAATATCCTGAAAGAACAGGCAAATGTGCAAAAATACATTCTTAAACTCTGCAAAGCCAAACTAGATTTGGCGAAAAAAAACCAAAATGGAGGAACTTCACTTGAATTTTCACTCAGCAGTTACAAGTACAGTTAGGATGAAGTATGTTTTGAAAACAATATAAACTTCTAAAACATTTTTAGGAGGATAAAATGGCTTTTGTTTCAAAGCATAAGGAGCAATTTTGTGGGCAGGCTGCTTACATCAATGTACTCAGAGCCACAAGTTACAATTTTCCATTTCTAGCATCCAGTGGGGGAAACACTGCGTCAAGTTTGCCAAAGAATCAAATGACCCTTAATCACAATTAATACCTACTGAAATTACATGAACATTACAGGATATTAAACTGCTACATTTTCTGAAAAATAATGTCATGCTGGGCACTCAACCAACGACCATGCCCACAACCAGCCTGTATTAAGGCCCCTGCATTAAGACCCTACTGGGTCCCAGGGTGAGATTTCAGGAGGACCACCAGCTTACCTACATCTATGCTATCAAAAACAACCTAAGCGCCTGCAAAGGTATGGGAGAAGGCATATGTGTTTAAGCAATGAGCAGTCATATTAAAATCCATATATATTAGCTTAATGCAGTTGTGAAACCACGGCCTCAAGCTCCCTGAAGAGTCAAAAGAGACAAACAATCTAAGGGAACAGTTCTTCACAATGAAAGTTTGGATCATCACTGCCTATAACGAGCACGAAGCAATGTCAGGCTCTTAATATTTAAGTGCCTAAAGTTAGACAAAGTCCAGGAACATGGACTTCAGTGTAAGTTTCTCTGTATTCTACTTTCTCAGCAGTAGCAGTGGGCAGCAGTATTACCAAGAGCTTGCAAAGCTATTTTGAAGACGATGAACTTGTGAAATCCTCCGTCTAACAAAAGTGTCTTAAAACCAACCAAGTGGCAATGGACAACCTTGCCTTCAGTACCACGTGGAGTGAGATGTATGGCAGGCAGCCTGGTTCACATAACATCTGTGGCACTTGTGCAAAACTAATAAAAGGCCAATCAATATTGGCACACAAGCCTTCGCGAGAGAAAGAATGAACAACATGTAGCTACAAGTTGCTTTGTAACATGGTCACACTTGGACAACCTAATTTTGGCGCTATTTTTTTAATCTGAGGATTTCACTTCATAACTTGTGAGTTCCTGCCACAGACCTTTTGAATACTGTGTAATAGAGGGTCTCACACCACACTCCTTGCCAGAGGCTCTGGAAAACCAGTGCTACTCTATTCACAAAGCCTGAACACAGTGTGGTATGATGTCCATTTCCTTCTTAAAAATATCAGCTTTTAGAAGTGTAACATTATTTGCAGAGCAAGCCACGTGTACTGTCTGATCTAACATAAAATGCTTATAAAATCTTTTTTTCTTATTTATAAAATCAAGCCTTAAATCTTCTAACCATCATGGAAGCAAATTAAATGCAGATCATATGGCTGAAATAATTTCTTTGGAGCCACTCAATAATTAGGATATATTCTTCAGCAAGCTGTAAGGCTTGGGCATGCATTTAAGGCACTGTCTTATTTTAAATAGTTATACTTTGGAAACATGCATGCCGAGGTATTGATTTACTTATGCACTAATAGTAAATCTGCTGTTCTTAGAAGAATTGGTCAGTTTCTCATAATTTTTGACACCATATTCATTGCCCATATTGAATCTAAGCATTACCAAAGTAAGTATCAAATCCTCTGCGGGTTGGAAGGCATTCTTTTTTGTACATCCCCAAATGCCACTTCCCCACCATGTGAGTAACGTATCCCGCTTCCTGAAGTAGCTCCGGGAGGAGTTTCTCATCCAGTGGCAGACAGCTGGGCTGGCACGGCCAAATTATCTGGTGTTGTAAACCAGTGTGGATCTAGCAGAGAAGAGAAGGGTGCGAGGTTAGTTACAGCACAGCAACCTGTTCCCGTAGGGTAATTTATAAGCAGGTGCAGAAAGAAACAAAGCTACACCAAAGCCTAGCATGAGTTTTTGGGCTTCCTGCCTTCAATGTAGCACCGAGGAAGATGAAGAAGCCACAGGGGGATGGCAAGGGGAGTATGGAGGAAGACAAGGAAATAGCACCAGAGGGGTTTACAAGATCTTCCCAGGTATAAATCTAGAGCAATAAAAAAAAAAAAAAAAAAAAAAAAAGTAAAGCCTTTTGCGTTTTCATCTAAAAATCTAATAGGTAACAATAACCATTGCGGTCTCTTTGAAGGCCGGGGTCAACATCTCAACATGGAGAGAGAGATTTTAAATGGGATTGAGATGGGCAAAAAAGCACACGGCAGGTGAAGCTACCAAGCTTTTGCCTGTACCAGAGAACAGTCACCAGAGGAAAAGATGATAAACGCTGAGACAGTGCTTCTTCCATTACTCTTTTTGCATTACTCTCATAATACACACATTATATATTTATTTACCTGCTTAAAGTGAGTGTGAGCACTTTTACCAAAAAATCATTTGGATACTGGGGATAACACAAGTTTTAGACACTGCCTTGATCTGACCTCTAATAGTTCCACATAAGTTTCCAATCTTAGCAAGTGCTGAATTTTGTATCTCTTTACAGAAACATGACTGACAATGATTCTCTGAGTTCTACGTATTGCTTGATGCAAGAAACCTCTCCAGTTACTGTGTACTGTAAGTTAACTTTTGTGAACTCCCCTATTTCCTCTAGAAAAAAAAATAATGCACTACTCTAAACTTAGGCCACCAAACATATGTATATACATACAAGTATGAATAGCTTATTTATATACTAAATTTTTCTAGTAATCTGCTTCTGTCAAAGCACAAAAACTCCAAGACTCCCTAGAGCAGAAGACATCACATTTTGTAACTTCACTAAGCACTCCACTGTAGCAAGCTGCACAATTAATTTTTAAAACATCACTTGAGCAACACTTTGAACTCACTTTTAAACCACGCAAGCCCTGGTCTTAGGCAAGTGGGTAA
>JAHREE010000379.1:7065017-7081084 GCA_033628505.1 Tringa tobata | reverse complement strand
GAGGTGGCAACTGTTCCTGTAGGAGAAAAGCCCGTGGCTTCTCTCCTGCCATCATCTGCTGGCGCTCCCGTCGCCTCCCCTGCCCGCCCCTCCCCAAAAATCATGAGGCACCCGGTGCTTTTGTTTCTCTTCATTTTTTGTTCACTGGGATGAGAAGTCTTGGCCTCGGTCTGCCTGTGAGGTGGTGCTTGCGACTGTTACAAGTAGGAAGTGAAGCAACCCAGAAGCAGAAATAACAGCTGTGATGTCAACAGCGCGGTTTCTTCAGACTGCATAATCTCCTAAAGCAATATTGTAAACGACCACTACCTTAGTTATAATCTTGATGCAATATCTAAGACTGTGAAAGGAAAGAAATAGCTGTCAAATCTGAATGATTTTGTCCGTCCATGGGATACATAAAAAATTCAGTGTCTGGTTAAAATTGAAATAGCCATGTGTTTCACATTTAGCTGGAATTGTACACACGTGCATTTCCAAATTTATATAGCTATTTGGTAACAGGTGAAAGAACAATCCACACTAAAAATCATATTTCTCAGTAAGAAAGGCAAATATTGAGTATGCCAGACTCCTGACCACTTTCTTTTTGACAAACCTCTGTAGAAAGAAAGTTCCTGCTCCTATATATAAAGTCTAGTGGATAAGTCTACAAATTTATGAGATTTTTTTTTATAAATCCCAAATAATTCCCTGCTGGTTTGAAAACAACAGTAAAGATAAGTGATGCCACATTTTTTTTCTAAGATAAGAATGTGTTTGTCCACAGCTGGTATTAGAACAAGCAATAATACTCTCCTGAGATCAGTTTTCCCTGAAGTAAGTTCCAGGATTGCTGACAGGCTGGTATGTGGCTATGAGTTACATTTTCTTTCTTAAGATGTGATTCATACTGTTCAAAAGGCTGCGAAGTTCCTGTCTATCTTGGTTTTAGTTCAGATCCCATTATCAGTCACAGTTGTCTCACTGAATGGTAATATTTTACTAACTTCCTCCGTGTCCTTATTGTAGGTAAAGCTCCATTCATATGTTTCCATTCCCATGGAAAACAAGTCTTGTTCGTTCAGAATTATTTCTTTGAAAAATCACAATTTTTTTTCAAATCACAATTTGAAAAACACAGTGCTGGTGAAATTGGAAATGCTAGATACAAATTTTGGGGTAAAATTTGTAATAGCTATTTACCTGAAATGTTTCCAAAGGTATAATGGTGTTCAAGTGCAGCTGAACTCATATTCCCTTTCAGTGGAGTGCTGAGAGTTCTTTGCTGGTTATCAAGTTGGATAACCTGGTAGCCTGAGCTGCCTGACTTAAAATATTGAGTTCTACCATCTAAAATCACAGAATCACAGAATCTTCTAGGTTGGAAGGGACCTTAAAGATCATCTTGTCCAACTGTCAACCTAATTCTGACAAAAAATAAACACCCACAACAAACAAAAAGCAACACCATCACTAAACCATATCTCCCAGCACCACATCAACCCATCTTTTGAAAACCTCCAGGGATGGTGCCTCAACCACCTCCCTGGGCAGCCCATTCCAATGTCTGATAACCTTTTCGGTGAAAAACCTTTTCCTAATATCCAGCCTGAACCTCCCTTGGCATAACTTGAGGCCATTTCCTCTAGTCCTGTCGCCTGTGACTTGGGAGAAGAGTCTGACCCCCACCTCCATGGAACCTCCTTTCAGGTAGTTGTAGAGAGCAATAAGGTCTCCCCTCAGCCTCCTCTTCTCCAGGCTGAATAACCCCAGCTCCCTCAGCCTCTCCTCATAAGACTTGTGCTCCATCCTTATTGCTCTTCTCTGGACCTGCTCCAGCACCTCGATGTCTTTTTTATGGTAGGGAGCCCAAAACTGGACACAGCACTCGAGGTGGGGCCTCACCAGTGCCGAGTACAGGGGGACAACCACCTCTCGGGTCCTACTCACCACGCTGTTCCTGATACAGGCCAGGATGCTGTTGGCCTTCTTGGCCACCTGGGCACACTGCTGGCTCATGTTCAGCCTGCTGTTGACCAACATCCCCAGGTTCTTTTTTGCCAGGCAGCTCTCCAGCCACTCTGCCCCAAGCCTGTAGTGCTGCCTGGGGTTGTTGTGACCCAAGTGGAGGACCCTGCACTTGGTCCTGTGGAACCTCATACCGTTGTTCTCAGCCCATCGATCCAACCTGTCCAGATCTCTCTGCAGAGCTATTCTACCCTCCAGCAGGTCGACACTGCCACCCAACTTAGTGTCATCTGCAAACTTACCGAGGGTGCGCTCAACCCCCTTGTCCAGATCATTGATAAAGATGTTAAAGAGAACTGGCCCCAGTACTGAGCCCCGTGGGACACCACTCGTGACTGGACGCCAACTGGATTTAACTCCATTCACCACCACTCTCTGGGCCTGGCCCTCCAGCCAGTTTTTAACCCAGCAGAGGGAATTCCCATCCAAGCCATGGGCAGCCAGTTTCTCCAGGAGGATACTGTGCGAGACTGTATCAAAGGCCTTGCTAAAGTCCAGGTAAACAACATCCACAGCCTTTCCTTCATCCAGCAAGCGGGTTACTTTGTCACAGAAGGAGATCAGGTTTGTCAAGCAGGACCTGCCCCTCGTGAACCCATGCTGGCTGGGCCCGATCACCTGGGTGTCCTTCATGCGCTACATAATGGCACTCAGGATGATCTGTTCCATCACCTTCCCAGGCACCGAGGTCAGACTGACAGGCCTGTAGTTCCCCGCATCATCCTTCCGACCCTTCTTGTGGATGGGCGTCACATTTGCTAGACGCCAGTCAGCTGGGACCTCCCCAGTTTGCCAGGACTGCTGGTAAATGATGGAGAGTGGCTCTGCAAGCACTTCTGCCAGCTCCCTCAGTACCCTCGAGTGGATCTCATCTGGGCCCATAGACTTGTTTGCATCTAGGTGTTGGAGCAGGTCCCTCACCACCTCCCTTTGGATTACATGTAGATAGCAGATCTAGCTGTAGATAGATCTATCTACAGAAATGTAGATAGCAGATAGTGGACAGACACAGCCTGGATGTTGCTTCCTGTCATATTTTCTTAATGTTGGGGGGTTTGGCCTTTATTTTTATTTTATTACTATTTGATGGATTTGGAATCCCAGTCAGAAAATACTGTTTATATCAGAGTGTATTATCTTGAGTCAAAAGAATAAATCCTGGAAATGGTCTATGTTCAATTCCCTGTGTACCTTCTTCTGAATTTGGGGTTGAATAATTTGAATGCTATTTTGGGGCCAGTGATTAATGAAGTCATTAGAGTGACACACAAGATTATGGTATCCATGTGAAATTATCATTCCACACAGAGCATGAACATGGCACATCTTGCCACAGAACGTGGGAATTCGGAACAAAAATTCAAATGGTAGTAGTAACGTCTGCTCTGGTGTTCCAAAACACTCTGGAGATGGAAAAAGAGTAAAGGAAAAAGGACAAAAAATGTGTTTGTGAAGACTACCTTCTGACATGTCCTGATCTCTCCACACACAGAAATTTTAGAAAATTTCCCAGATGACCAACCATCATTTTTTCACCTCATTGCACAGGTATCTCCTCTGTTAGTTAATGGGGTTGCAGAAAACTCAAAAGATGTCCCTGCCCGTCGTTCTGCCCTGGTATTTCTATCTCAAACCAGGACAATTGGTTAGAAGCCCTCTTAAAACATGGATGTACTACTTAAACATTCTTGCTCCTATTCACTTCCTCTTGCTGTACCCTGACACCCCACAAGTTTATGCAATACCATATCACAATGTATGGTGAAAAGAAGCAGTGGCAGGAAACCATGAAAGATGCTGAACGCTTCCCCATCCCCTCCTTTTCTTCAGGTTTATCATTGTCATTTGTAGCTATGAAAGATTAACTTAAACAAGTGAACATCTCTGTGGGCATGATTTGTAAAGCTTCATCCCCTTCCAGCTTAGTTTACCCACGCTGTGCAAGGTGCTGCAATGTTGAGCTACTCTAATAAATACTCCGTAGGCTGACCTGGGTATCAGAGCAGTAAACAAGAAGCTACATCAATTAGGAAGCCCCGTCAGACATACTGCTCTCGTGGCTACAGAGCTTCTAATACTCGGCCATGCTCGCTTAAAATGGTTTCAGCCATCTCTGCTCCAGAATGCATTGTTAAACAGAAAGCACAGCCGTTCTGAAGAGGTAACGGGGTGCAACAAGCTCTCAGATACTCCACTCCTCTTACTTATGGTCAGTGATGAAGAGGAAGTTGTTTTGGTCTTACAAGTTGGTGGCAGGAAAGAAATTTTACTTTGCATTGCCTTGTCCCATAAGCAGCACGCTGCGGTTTTTGTCTGCTTGTGTAAATCTTGAAACTAAAATAAAATTAACTGGCCAAGGCTCGATCTTTGCGAGACCTGGGAGACAACAGCTGTCAATGAGAAGCCCACATGGAAATGTTTGGGCCTCTATAGTACTACGCTGTACAATTAGACAGGTAGCTGTCTGCATCAGCTACAAGGAGAAATTAGTGTCTGGGAGGTTACAGCTGGAAATGAGGTACAAGCCCATGGAGGGTACAGTTTCTGAGCTTTACTTGACTGTAGGAATTACAGCTGGGATCCATTACCTTTTGCTCAGGCTGCAGAAAGCCTGTCCCTTCTGCACAGTCAGAGCAACCTGGCTGATGTTAATGAATAGCAACTTCTTTCTTCCAAGCTGGAAAAAGAGCTACAAACCCGATTCTAACTTCCAGACTGGGTATCCTTGAAACAGAGTTTTGGCATAGTGAAGCTTATTAGGGAAGTGCCTGTGAAAGCCTGTCTCAGGATAACTGTTACTGTACGCTCCAGGACATAGTGTCTAGTGAATTTGCACATTCTTGGGAAATACTGAAATTCAAAATGATGTTCCTAAGTAAAAGAATATTGTATTGTGTTGTACTGTAATTTCTTAAATTCTCAAGGAAACACAGTGGCTATCTGCCTCATTGTGAGTAATGTCACCCTTAGAAAAAGTAACATCTCTGCTTGGTTCAGCAAAGGCTATTTAAATCACTTATGAAAGCATAACAGAGAATAATTTCTGAAAGGATTTTTCGCTCAAGATAGCGAAATATACAGGCCAAATATACAGGCCAAAGCCTGTATATTTTATTTTCACCTGCTTTGTAAAAGATCCTCAGAACAGCACAATGTCAATTTACTTTAGCAGGAGGAACTGGTCATTATTCAAATTGTTTTTCTTCTGATATATTCTGTTTATATGTTTGCTTTTTTGCTGAAGATTTAGAGACACCAGCTCCTTTGGAGAAATTGTTCATATTTATATGTCCTTTGAAAAGGTATATCTATAGCCTAAAGGCCAGTGTTACTTTTTGTAAGTTGGAAATTCTGACATTGTTCTTATTCAAAATAATAGTTGAGCATATTATGGAATTCAGAACAGCATTTTAATAACTTATTGTGTTCACATCTTTTACCTTATCCCAATGCTGTTTATTTGGGTTATCAAATATTGAACACTGAATAAAGCTTCTCTGCTGTGGATTTCATTATATTTTTTCATTGTTAAATGTTTCTCTGTAACAACATACAGCTCTTACTGCTGGTCAATCTATAAATAACAGGAAAAGGAAGAACAGAAGATCTCTGGTGTCAGTCTAGCTTTCCAGATTTAGAACAATAAATCCATGACACAGTACTTTAAGTTCAAAATTGAGCAATAACATCCTGTGTGTTGTAGAATATTACATGTAATCTACCAGATGATTCATATAAAATAATGAAGAATGGGTTTCCTGTAACTGTTTTATTAAGAACTAAAATTTGATCTTCTGTAAGAATTTCTGCCAGGGTAACACATTGGGAAAAAAGATTCAGTTTGCTTTTAATATTGCCTTTATTATTTTCAGTGATTCATGGGATGTATTTCAGTTCCATAGGAAGCATTTCTGTGCAGAACTAGTGATATTATTTTAATGATGTTTGCGATGCTATGTTGTAAGGACCCAGGATAAGCTACTTTACCCTGAGGGCAGGCAAAGGAGGAACTGTAACCGTCAAGGAGGAGGAAGAATTTGCTATTGGTCAATACCAAGAGCAGCTCTCTCCTTTGCTTTAATTCATATCTGCCGGCCAATGTGGGAGCAAGCTGAATCAATGATCTACTCGTTCCCTGCCACTTCCCGCTCACAAGTGCTACCAAGAAGGGGGAACACACACTTGGTCATTAACTGTGCTCAGACCTCTAATGTGAGCAAGAGGAAGCAAGAGGGTAACACCACTGAATTTCTCACTGATTATTGCAATGAGGATCTTGTGTTTAGTAATTAGCAAATCTGAGTTGTTTGTTTCTCCTAATTTCATGCATACCAATAGAACTATTTCCTACTGCACAATTTGTTGTACCCTCATCTGTGTTTATATTTTGGGACTTTCACCCTTTCTTTGAAGGCGCATTCTTGTTGGTTCAGTCAGCACTAGTGGCTCTTGTATAATGGTTGCTGGATAATTTTTTCCTAAAAGTTCAACTTCCAATTTCTGTCCAACTTTGCTGAGTTCTGTGGGAACATATGCAAAAGCCAGGCTCTGCTGAGCACTGTAACTGAAAGTTCCAGACGTGGTATTGCCAATAACCTGAAAAAAATCACACAAACATTTATCTTTATTTTCAAGATGCAGTGAGGTTTTCTTAAAAAAACCCAACAAAACCAAACACAAACAAACAAACAAACAAACAAACAAAAACCAACCAACCAAACAAAAAAACTCAACCTAACAAACTAAACAACTATATACCTCCTATACTATTTTTTGTATTTACACTTCAGACATCAAGTAAATTTCAAGCGTGTCAGGCAGTTCATAATATTCTCTATTGTGGGTGACATCACCTTAAACTGGGAAGTTTGTGGTCCTTGAAAAAACAGACTATTCCTATTGTGTTAATTAAGTTTTTACTGGAACAAACGCTATACAGATACATATATATTTGCTATATACAATAATTTAACTCCTAGTGAGCATTACAATATGTAATCTGTGCTGGTGTGGAGGCCTAAACGTTGCTGTGTTTTGTTTCTTTTGAAGTGAATAGCAAAAGTGTTGTTAGAATAGTGGTGAACTTGCAGGAGAAGAGAATGGATAAGTCCATACGTTAGTGTGTTCCAACTCTAGTTTCTGTGACCTGATGGTATTTCACTTTTTTTTTTTAGCTATTTAGTTTTTGTAGTTATTTAGTTAGTCTTTGCTTTCTGCTTGAAGATTAAAGAATGGTTATCACAGCATCAAATTGTTCTGGGCCAATAAAAGAAAAATAATGTATTCACACTTGAAGCACAAATATAGATTCTGTTCTTGGAGAATTAACACTAGTTTCTTGTAACATGACCTGTAGTCCTTACCTTGCCATTATGCCACACACTTTCATTTCCCTCTGGATCGACGTTATCTGTATCCACAGTAAGATATACCAGTCGTCGTTTGAGGCCCTTTGCTTTAATCTGCTTCAGTGCTTGCTTTCCTGTGAAGTCTGCTGGCTGAAAGAAATAGAAGAGAATGATGATACAAGATTATTCAGGTTCTGCAAAAAGTTTAGAGAAGCAAGTGTTTAAATTTGTCTTCATTTGTTTTCTTATGACTTATGTATTCTGTATGAAACACAGATTGAATAAAATCTTTGACAGATATTATATCTTGTATCTTGATGTTTTTGTATTGGTCCATTATATCTTGGTAACTTTATTGAGTATACTAGTTTTTCTAGATCTCGGTCCCTTAATACCCATAGCAGAAATAAATCTGTAGTGAGACGTGTTACAAGACTGTCTGCCCAGTAAGGGTTGTGAGCCAGAAGACTGTGTTTTATTTCAGTTTCTGTAAAAAACCTGGAATACCAACACGCAAGTTCTAAAGCCCTGGCCTCCCTATGTGGTCACACATCCTTTCTGATGCCATCAGCAACCACCATAGTAATTTGTTCCTATTCAACTTTGGTGTCCCTGCCAGAGCTGGGTGGGGCTGGGACCAGTTTGTAGCATATTCTTGTTTCATGGTATGTATATTTTTTTTCCCCATATCTAGTACTTTATAGGATAATGCAGCCTGTTGCATGCTTGTTAAAGAATAATACTATCTTTTGGAGTTTCCTTTTTCAGCTTGCCTAAAAAGGTACAAGCAGATTCTTACATTTCTAGAAGCAGACTGCATGAAAGTGTGACAAGTACGAGGGGAGCCATCAGTAAGTCTCTGAATCTTAAAGGATATACAAGGCAGTATTTATTGTTTATGATAATGTTGAGCTGATTCCACTGAACTAGTCTGATTCCATGGCCAGATTCGCAGATATGAGCTTATTTTGCTTACCAGTAGCTGTGAACCTGACGTGTCTCACCCTGTTATCTCCTAAGTCTTAATGTAACTCAGACAACTTCCTTATTTAGTTGGTTGGATAGAGAATAAACTGGAAATAGAAGCCATAGAAAGAAGAATTCTTATAAACTTTGTGATCCTGGACAGAATGCCTCAAGAAACAAAAGACAGCCTCTTTCAAAGATGCTGACCATTTGGACAGAAGATAAAGTAGTAATCAGGCTGGATATCTTTATTGCTAATAACTGTGCAGTAAATATTAGGAGATAGTTACACAGATTCTGCCTATTCCTTTCTTCTTTAAAGGTATAGATCAGGCAGAACCAAAGATTTGCATTCTAAAACTTTTTTGCCAGATCTGTACCAGCTTGACCCCACTGGCAAGAAACATAATAGCAGTTACAAGGTCCTCTAGCTCTCCAGTCTTCGCTGAAAAGATGAGTAGCAGAGTGAAAGCTATTTTAAGACACCTGATCATATGACACTGTGACAGCTCTAGTAGGTCTGAAGTGGGAATTATATTCACTTGATGAGTCTTCCAAGAGAAAAGAAGGGAAATATTGTTGAAGACATCAAAAATACTGTTTCTGGTAATGTTATTTAGTTTCTGTAGAGAATTATTGCACTGTCAGAATTACAAGCAATACATTATACTTGGAATAGATTATTATGTAGTTAGTTCATGAGTTATTATTTCTGTAGTCCTTGTTTAAGTTCACATATGTCTGTGCATAGGCTCAAAAGAAATTACTAAAGCAATGAGGAGTTTTTGAACTTTGAAAGATTGGAAAGCTGTGGAAAACAGCTTATGAACCGGTTACAGACCAGTTAGTCTGAAAATCAAGGTGGACCATCTAAGGATAAGGCAGATGTTGCACATAAGGATCACAGATGGCTGTCTTTGGGAAAAGACAGCATGAAATAGAACTCAGATTAGAAAAAGATGGGACTCTGAGGATTTGTTTTAGAATGCAACTTTCAAGATGTTGCTGGAAAAGATAAAGCAAAGATCTCAGACCAGGCAATATCTAGCTACTGGTAGACCCTTCTCTCTTTTCATAGAATTACATTTCTACTACACAGGAACGTTTATGAAAGGAGACACCTATAACTAGAAACACAAATCACAGACTCATAGAATTGTTTGGTTTGGAAGGCACCTTGAAAGATCATCTAGTCCAACGTCATCTGCAATGAACAGGGACATCTTTAGTTAGGTCAGGTTGCTCAGAGCCCTGTCCAACTTGATCTTGAATGTTTCCAGGAATTTACCACCTCTCTGGGCAACCTGTTCCAGTGTCTCATGACCCTTATCATAAAAAATTTCTTCCTTATATCTAGTCTGAATCTTCCTTCTTCCAGTTTAAAGCCATTACCCCTTCTCCTACCACTGCAGCCCCTGCTAAAAATTCTGTCCTCATCTTTCTTATATTCCCCTTTAAGTACTGAAAGGCCATAATAAGGTCTCCCTGGAGCCTTCTCTTCTCCAGTCTGAACAACCCCAACTCTCTCAGCTTGTCCTTACAGGAGAGGTGCTCCAGCCCAGGGGCCTCCTCTGGACCTGCTCTAATAGGTCAATGTCTGTCTTGTACTGGGGACTCCGCAGCTGGACTCAATACTGCAGATGGGGTCTCCTGAACGCAGAGTAGAGGGGCAGAATCATGTCCCTTGACCTGATGGGTGTGCTTCTTCTGATGCAGCCCAGGATATGGTTGGCTTTCAGGGCTGTGAGTGCACATTGCTGGCTCATGTCCAGTTTTTCAGCCACCGGTACCCCCAAGACCTTCTTGGCAGGGCTTCTCTCAATCCCTCCATCACCCAGCCTATATTGATACTGGTTGCCTCAATGAACCTCTTCACATGAGCCCACTTCTTAAGCTTTTCTAGGCCCCTTTAGATGGCATCCCATCCCTCAGGCGTGTCAATTGCACCACTCAGCATGTTGTTGTCTGCAAATTTGCTGAGGGTGCACTCCATTCCACTGTATGCTGTTGATGAAGATATTGAACAGGACTGGTCCAAATACAGACCCCTAAGGGACACCAGTCATCACTGATCTCCATCTGGGCATTGAGATATTGACTACTACTCTCTGGATGCAACTATCCAGCCAATTCCTCATCCTCCTAATAGTCCATCCATCAAATCCATGTCTCTCATTTAGAGAGAAGGATGTTGTGGGGGACTGTGTCAAAGGCCTTACAGAAGTCCAGATAGATGACATCAATAGCTCTTCCCTTGTCCACTAATTTCACTGAATTTCACTGAATTTTTTGGAGTTGGAAGGGACCGTAGAGATCATCTAGTCCAACTCCCCTGCTGAAGCAGGATTGCCCAGAGCTAGAGCATGTTACTCAGGACTGCATCCAGGCGGGTCTTGAAAATCTCCAAAGAAGGGGACTCCACGACCTCCCTGGGCAGCCTGTTCCAGGGCTCTGTCACCCTCACCATGAAGAAGTTTTTTCTCATGTTTGAGTGGAACCTCCTATGTTCCAACTTATGCCCGTTACCCCTCGTCCTCTCACTGGCAACCACTGAAAAGAGTCTGGCTCCCTCCTCCTTCAAACCACCCTTGAGATACTTATAGGCATTGATAAGGTCTCCCCTCAGCCTCCTCCAGACTAAAGAGCCCCAGTTCTCTCAGTCTTTCTTCATAAGGGAGGTGCTTCAATCCTTGAATCATCATCATAATGGGCAAATAAGACTGTATACAACAGCATGACACACAGATTAAAATGCTTTGCAAGACACACAGAAATACAAAGGAAGTAAATATTCTACAGGTACGCTTAGTACTGAATCGGCTTATTCCTATACATGCTAATGTAGCATTTGGTATTTAGTCTTGAGACACGTAACTGTGGAACTGAACACAAGTATTCATATACAGTGGGGCCTTCTGTCTTCCAGATGCTGCTCTGGAAGAGGTTAGGTCTCCCTTCAGTTCTGTGTCATATTTTCCAACCCAGTGTGGGTGTTACTGATACACTAAGGCATCTAAAAAGTGACTAATTGGTGACTTTGGGAATGCCATATTACACAGCACTGACGGCTCCTTTTCTTTTTCTCGAATATTCAAATACTTGTAAATGCATAGACATAGAGAGAGATGAAAGCCTTATAAAACACTCATCATTTTAATGTTTAGGGTTGTTGTAGATTTGGTTTTTTGTTGTTTGGGGTTTTTTGAATTCAAGATTTCTGGTTAATTTATACCTCTTTGTATTCCTCATTTCGAAATGGAAAAATAGTTTCCGTAAAGGTTAATGCAGCAATCATAACCGGAGCCTTGAGTATGACCTGCTAACAGATGTGTAATGCTTTCATGGGTCACTTCCAGATTAGCTGTATAGATGACAGTTAATTCCTGTTAATATACTAATTACTGGAACCTTGAGGTTGACAGCAAAAATAATTTTGTCTTCCACTTCTTAATTACCTTTTAGATATGGAGCCCATTAGAGCAAGCAGTTAGCAGAATTTGGAATCTACATATCTCTGAATCATTCTTTGCCTGTTGGTTACAGATACAAAACTAAATTCTTACCCAAATAATTTTAACTGGAGCAGGCTTTTGGCCACCTGGAATAAATCACTACATAGTTCATATTCTAACTGGAGATGGATTTGGGGGAGTTCACGTAATGGGCTTGTTCTTTGTTATTTTATGTTCCTTGAAGATTTAGAATAATCTTTTTAGAATCATGGCCTAGAAAAATAACCAAGAGGTAACCTGGAATTCAATCTCTGCAAAATATACACAAATATACAAATATATATTTTTTTTTAACACTTAAAGCAACTTCTTAAGAAATTCTAACCATAAAAATCTGACTAGGTCAGTCTTATTTTACAGTTCATGGTTATCCATGTCAATTGTACACTAAGTATATTTCCACTACTATTCATTTTTGATTTATGAGTGTGTGTGCACGAGGTTGGTCAATCAAAACAGCATTTTGGAAACTGGTTCATTCAAACTTATTCTGGCTATTCTTGGTAATAACTTCTTCCTGTTTCTAGGGGAAAAATAGTCTGTTTGGATATTGCTTCAATTTATTTCAGCTTGTCACACTAAATGAAATGCAAGAAAACATCCAATTCAAAACAGTATAATTCACTAAAAGAATATTAAAGAAAAAAAAATATGCTATAGGGATAATAAATGCAGAATCAAAGAGAGGGGTGGAGGGAAGGGTATTTCCCTCCCCTCCTCCCCCCCCCCAAAAATACCCTTCCATCACTCCATCCTTTTTCAGATACTTCTGCTTTCCCATGGACTCCTTACCCCTTCTTCAGTAAAGTCTGTGCTCTTACTTCTCCATCCTCCTCCCCTTCTGGCATGGAGTAGGCATGGTACAAAACACAACTTTATACCAGTTTGTGCAGTGGGGACAGTGATCACTGCTGTAGTCATTCCTCTCAGAAGAGGAGGGATGCAAGTTGGAGAAAGTGAAGGAAGGGTGGGAATTGCAGAAACTTTTGTGGGTCAGCCTGCCCTATGTTCCCTATACTGGATTTTAGAAGTGAGAAGATAAAAGTGAATCATTTGTTACGGTACTAAAAACACTGGTCCTATTTTATAGTCAGTGATTATGAAGCAAAACAAAACAAAAAAATAAATCTATTAAGAAGTGGAAAATATAAGCAAATGGTTACAAGTGGTTGCTTTCCTGGTTATCTCTACTCACCATGAGTCTCTGGTGGGTGAAACATTTTGATTTCATACGACTGCTTACCATCACTACAGATCACGTCATCAAAGCACATAGTCACCAGATCAGCACAGCAGTGTTTTACACAGGTGATGATATAAATGACTACGTATGCTGCAACGCTGCCAAAACCCAGAACCAGCTCGTGCACCTTCCTTTCTGCTACTTTCCCTCTTTACCTAGCACCCAGTGGTGTTTGTTGCCAGAGCCCTGGAGGCCCACAGCAGGACTGATAATTCCTTGTGCTCCCTTTTCGAGATCATGCTCTCTGCAATTAGAATCATAGAATCATTTAGGTTAGAAAAGACCCTTAAGATCAACTGTTAACCTAACAGTGCCAAGTCCACCACTAAACCATATCCCTAAGCGCCACATCTATATGTCTTTTAAATACCTCTAGGGATGGTGACTCAGCCCCTTCCCTGGGCAACCCGTTCCGATGCTTGACAACCCTTTTGGTGAAGAAATTTGTCCGAATACCTGATCTAAACCTCCCCTGGCACAACTGGAGGCCATTTCCTCTCGTCCTATTGCCTGTTACTTGGGAGAAGAGACCAACCCTCCCCTCTCTACAATGTCCTTTCAGGTAGTTGTAGAGAGTGATAAGGTCAGTCTCCTCTCAGCCTCCTTTTCTGCAGGCTAAACAACCCCAGTTCCCTCAGCCGCTCCTTATAAGACTTGTGTTCTAGACCCTTCATTAGCTTCATGGCTCTTCTTTGGACATGCACCAGCACCTCAATGTCTTCCTTGCAGTGAGGAGCCCAAAAATGAACACAGTATTCGAGTTGCAGCTTCACCAGTGCTGAGTATAGGGTGGCTGCACTGTTCCTGATAGAGGCCAGGATGCTATTTGCCTTCTTGGCCACCTGGGCACACTGCTGCCTCATATTCAGCTGACCAGCACCCCCAGGTTCTTTTCCACTGGGCGGCTCTCCGGCCAGCTCTCCAGCCACTCTGCCCCAAGCCTGTAGTGCTGCATGGCCTTGTTGTGGCCCAAGTGCAAGGACCTGACACTTGGCCTTGCTGAATCTCATCCCATTAGCCTCTGCCCATCGATCCAGCCTGTCCAGATCCTTCCTACCCTCGAGTGGATCAACACTTCCACCCAACTTGGTGTCATTTGCAAACTTACTGGGGGTGCATTGAATCCCCTCAACCGCATCATTGATAAAGATGTTAAATGTGCCAGTTCAACCTTTTTTGATGTTCTTTCCCCAAACTGCACTTGTGAAATGATCTAAAAAAAGCCTTTTCCCTAAAAAAATAATCATTTTGTGCTTTAATAATTCAGGACATATCTCTTTAGACCACGGTAACACATGAGTTGCACTGGTGCAAGTGAGGGGTAGTTCTAGCAGAGTGAACAGAAGAGAAACAAATGATTGGTAAAAGGAGGGCATGAACCTGTAAGAATAGGCTGCTACCAAAGGACTAAAAGGATGGAGGCACAGTCTTAAAACTGTTCATCCTAGTTTCCCATGAGATAACTTATGTGTAGCTATGCTGGAGGTTAGGTAAATATACAAGGACTGTATCTGTGATTGACAGTCATAAACCTATCTGTGTGAAGTTGCTGGGCATGACACAACTTCTATTTATAATGAATAAGGAAGCAATTAAGTGCTCATGTGTCTAACAGATCAAATAGTAAAAGACACTCCAGAAATCCAATGCCAAAATCAGAAGATGAGGCAGGACCTGTACTCTAAAAGGCATTTTTGACAACAAAATGCAGGCAGTCACTGAGTAGGGTTGGTGGAGGTTAAGACATAGTGAGAAGCAGACAGGAGAAGGAGTAGAAAAGGAAGAAGGTAAAAAAAAAAGTGCTGGTACAGTATACCTAAGAAGAAGTGAAGGGAGAGATTTTCTGGGTAGTGTATAATCTGGAAAAAAGCTTGGACCGGAGACAAAGAAATTGCCTCAGTAAATAAACAGGGCTGCAACAAAGAAACACTGTCTCTGTTAATGGTATTTCCTCATTTTGAAAGCAAGCAAACACTAATTCTTAGCTAAGCACTCAGATCCCAGCCTGAAGAGTGCACCAGAGCAGAGCCCCAAAGGGTTTCTATTGTCTACTGCATTCTCTTCCCCAACCTCAGTGAGCTGTTGCTGCAGAGGGAGTGCCCAGGAGATGGCAGTCTTGGATATAGCAAAACAAGTCTCAAACCTACAAACAGTTAACCACGGAATTTTGTAGCTGCGTGCTCTTCATGAGTGTTGACACTATTGGGATCACATGGAAAACTCTTCTGAAAGAGATAATTTCTGTAAGCTACTGACATGACAAGTTTTATTGGGACTTATGGTCCTCTATGCTCAGGAGAAAAATAGGCTGTTTTTAGAATATTGAATCAGCTAAAAATAATCAACCACTTCAGACCACCGAAAAGGTGAATGCTAGCAGGTTTTGAAGAGGTAAGCAGCTTCTGAAATAAGGAAATATTTTTTTTTCTGTATGTCAATATTGAACACAATAATCAGTGATAAGTTTAAAGTGTAGCAAGAACACGCTTTCTAACATAAGTATAGCGAATCATTAGAACAGACTGCCCAAGGAGACCGTGGGATCTTCAGGACTCTTTGATATTTCGTACATGAAATTATTATAAATATGGCAAACACAGATGTAGTTGATTCTGACATGCAACAACGGTCTGGAGCAAATTAATATCTGGTAATTGCTTATCTTATTCTATGATAGCATTTGAAAAAAAATATTAAGATTTAAACCAGGGTTTTGAAAAATAGAAAGCATTCAGAGATTATTTACTATATCTTTGAACTTTTAAAAAGTACAGCAGAATTAAAACAATATTCTGGGATCTGAAGAAAAAAGTACTGCAACTTTTTATTTAAAGATATTCTGTGAATTTCCTGCCACAAAGTCCATCAGGATTCTATGGAATATTTAGTAGAAGAGTGCTTATTCATGAGATGAAAGTATTAATGAATGAGGTTATCTAACAGCTTCTCTAACTTACTAAATGAAAGACCAATTGAGCAAACAACAGA
>JAHREE010000379.1:7029526-7060302 GCA_033628505.1 Tringa tobata | reverse complement strand
ACTGAAAAGAGTCTGGCTCCCTCCTCCTTCAAACCACCCTTGAGATACTTATAGGCATTGATAAGGTCTCCCCTCAGCCTCCTCCAGACTAAAGAGCCCCAGTTCTCTCAGTCTTTCTTCATAAGGGAGGTGCTTCAATCCTTGAATCATCATCATAATGGGCAAATAAGACTGTATACAACAGCATGACACACAGATTAAAATGCTTTGCAAGACACACAGAAATACAAAGGAAGTAAATATTCTACAGGTACGCTTAGTACTGAATCGGCTTATTCCTATACATGCTAATGTAGCATTTGGTATTTAGTCTTGAGACACGTAACTGTGGAACTGAACACAAGTATTCATATACAGTGGGGCCTTCTGTCTTCCAGATGCTGCTCTGGAAGAGGTTAGGTCTCCCTTCAGTCCTGTGTCATATTTTCCAACCCAGTGTGGGTGTTACTGATACACTAAGGCATCTAAAAAGTGACTAATTGGTGACTTTGGGAATGCCATATTACACAGCACTGACGGCTCCTTTTCTTTTTCTCGAATATTCAAATACTTGTAAATGCATAGACATAGAGAGAGATGAAAGCCTTATAAAACACTCATCATTTTAATGTTTAGGGTTGTTGTAGATTTGGTTTTTTGTTGTTTGGGGTTTTTTGAATTCAAGATTTCTGGTTAATTTATACCTCTATGTATTCCTCATTTCGAAATGGAAAAATAGTTTCCGTAAAGGTTAATGCAGCAATCATAACCGGAGCCTTGAGTATGACCTGCTAACAGATGTGTAATGCTTTCATGGGTCACTTCCAGATTAGCTGTATAGATGACAGTTAATTCCTGTTAATATACTAATTACTGGAACCTTGAGGTTGACAGCAAAAATAATTTTGTCTTCCACTTCTTAATTACCTTTTAGATATGGAGCCCATTAGAGCAAGCAGTTAGCAGAATTTGGAATCTACATATCTCTGAATCATTCTTTGCCTGTTGGTTACAGATACAAAACTAAATTCTTACCCAAATAATTTTAACTGGAGCAGGCTTTTGGCCACCTGGAATAAATCACTACATAGTTCATATTCTAACTGGAGATGGATTTGGGGGAGTTCACGTAATGGGCTTGTTCTTTGTTATTTTATGTTCCTTGAAGATTTAGAATAATCTTTTTAGAATCATGGCCTAGAAAAATAACCAAGAGGTAACCTGGAATTCAATCTCTGCAAAATATACACAAATATACAAATATATATATATTTTTTTTAACACTTAAAGCAACTTCTTAAGAAATTCTAACCATAAAAATCTGACTAGGTCAGTCTTATTTTACAGTTCATGGTTATCCATGTCAATTGTACACTAAGTATATTTCCACTACTATTCATTTTTGATTTATGAGTGTGTGTGCACGAGGTTGGTCAATCAAAACAGCATTTTGGAAACTGGTTCATTCAAACTTATTCTGGCTATTCTTGGTAATAACTTCTTCCTGTTTCTAGGGGAAAAATAGTCTGTTTGGATATTGCTTCAATTTATTTCAGCTTGTCACACTAAATGAAATGCAAGAAAACATCCAATTCAAAACAGTATAATTCACTAAAAGAATATTAAAGAAAAAAAAATATGCTATAGGGATAATAAATGCAGAATCAAAGAGAGGGGTGGAGGGAAGGGTATTTCCCTCCCCTCCTCCCCCCCTCCCCCCAAAAAATACCTTTCCATCACTCCATCCTTTTTCAGATACTTCTGCTTTCCCATGGACTCCTTACCCCTTCTTCAGTAAAGTCTGTGCTCTTACTTGTCCATCCTCCTCCCCTTCTGGCATGGAGTAGGCATGGTACAAAACACAACTTTATACCAGTTTGTGCAGTGGGGACAGTGATCACTGCTGTAGTCATTCCTCTCAGAAGAGGAGGGATGCAAGTTGGAGAAAGTGAAGGAAGGGTGGGAATTGCAGAAACTTTTGTGGGTCAGCCTGCCCTATGTTCCCTATACTGGATTTTAGAAGTGAGAAGATAAAAGTGAATCATTTGTTACGGTACTAAAAACACTGGTCCTATTTTATAGTCAGTGATTATGAAGCAAAACAAAACAAAAAAATAAATCTATTAAGAAGTGGAAAATATAAGCAAATGGTTACAAGTGGTTGCTTTCCTGGTTACCTCTACTCACCATGAGTCTCTGGTGGGTGAAACATTTTGATTTCATACGACTGCTTACCATCACTACAGATCACGTCATCAAAGCACAGAGTCACCAGATCAGCACAGCAGTGTTTTACACAGGTGATGATATAAATGACTACGTATGCTGCAATGCTGCCAAAACCCAGAACCAGCTCGTGCACCTTCCTTTCTGCTACTTTCCCTCTTTACCTAGCACCCAGTGGTGTTTGTTGCCAGAGCCCTGGAGGCCCACAGCAGGACTGATAATTCCTTGTGCTCCCTTTTCGAGATCATGCTCTCTGCAATTAGAATCATAGAATCATTTAGGTTAGAAAAGACCCTTAAGATCAACTGTTAACCTAACAGTGCCAAGTCCACCACTAAACCATATCCCTAAGCGCCACATCTATATGTCTTTTAAATACCTCTAGGGATGGTGACTCAGCCCCTTCCCTGGGCAACCCGTTCCGATGCTTGACAACCCTTTTGGTGAAGAAATTTGTCCGAATACCTGATCTAAACCTCCCCTGGCACAACTGGAGGCCATTTCCTCTCGTCCTATTGCCTGTTACTTGGGAGAAGAGACCAACCCTCCCCTCTCTACAATGTCCTTTCAGGTAGTTGTAGAGAGTGATAAGGTCAGTCTCCTCTCAGCCTCCTTTTCTGCAGGCTAAACAACCCCAGTTCCCTCAGCCGCTCCTTATAAGACTTGTGTTCTAGACCCTTCATTAGCTTCATGGCTCTTCTTTGGACATGCACCAGCACCTCAATGTCTTCCTTGCAGTGAGGAGCCCAAAACTGAACACAGTATTCGAGTTGCAGCTTCACCAGTGCTGAGTATAGGGTGGCTGCACTGTTCCTGATAGAGGCCAGGATGCTATTTGCCTTCTTGGCCACCTGGGCACACTGCTGCCTCATATTCAGCTGACCAGCACCCCCAGGTTCTTTTCCACTGGGCGGCTCTCCGGCCAGCTCTCCAGCCACTCTGCCCCAAGCCTGTAGTGCTGCATGGCCTTGTTGTGGCCCAAGTGCAAGGACCTGACACTTGGCCTTGCTGAATCTCATCCCATTAGCCTCTGCCCATCGATCCAGCCTGTCCAGATCCTTCCTACCCTTGAGTGGATCAACACTTCCACCCAACTTGGTGTCATTTGCAAACTTACTGGGGGTGCATTGAATCCCCTCAACCGCATCATTGATAAAGATGTTAAATGTGCCAGTTCAACCTTTTTTGATGTTCTTTCCCCAAACTGCACTTGTGAAATGATCTAAAAAAAGCCTTTTCCCTAAAAAAATAATCATTTTGTGCTTTAATAATTCAGGACATATCTCTTTAGACCACGGTAACACATGAGTTGCACTGGTGCAAGTGAGGGGTAGTTCTAGCAGAGTGAACAGAAGAGAAACAAATGATTGGTAAAAGGAGGGCATGAACCTGTAAGAATAGGCTGCTACCAAAGGACTAAAAGGATGGAGGCACAGTCTTAAAACTGTTCATCCTAGTTTCTCATGAGATAACTTATGTGTAGCTATGCTGGAGGTTAGGTAAATATACAAGGACTGTATCTTTGATTGACAGTCATAAACCTATCTGTGTGAAGTTGCTGGGCATGACACAACTTCTATTTATAATGAATAAGGAAGCAATTAAGTGCTCATGTGTCTAACAGATCAAATAGTAAAAGGCACTCCAGAAATCCAATGCCAAAATCAGAAGATGAGGCAGGACCTGTACTCTAAAAGGCATTTTTGACAACAAAATGCAGGCAGTCACTGAGTAGGGTTGGTGGAGGTTAAGACATAGTGAGAAGCAGACAGGAGAAGGAGTAGAAAAGGAAGAAGGTAAAAAAAAAAGTGCTGGTACAGTATACCTAAGAAGAAGTGAAGGGAGAGATTTTCTGGGTAGTGTATAATCTGGAAAAAAGCTTGGACCGGAGACAAAGAAATTGCCTCAGTAAATAAACAGGGCTGCAACAAAGAAACACTGTCTCTGTTAATGGTATTTCCTCATTTTGAAAGCAAGCAAACACTAATTCTTAGCTAAGCACTCAGATCCCAGCCTGAAGAGTGCACCAGAGCAGAGCCCCAAAGGGTTTCTATTGTCTACTGCATTCTCTTCCCCAACCTCAGTGAGCTGTTGCTGCAGAGGGAGTGCCCAGGAGATGGCAGTCTTGGATATAGCAAAACAAGTCTCAAACCTACAAACAGTTAACCACGGAATTTTGTAGCTGCGTGCTCTTCATGAGTGTTGACACTATTGGGATCACATGGAAAACTCTTCTGAAAGAGATAATTTCTGTAAGCTACTGACATGACAAGTTTTATTGGGACTTATGGTCCTCTATGCTCAGGAGAAAAATAGGCTGTTTTTAGAATATTGAATCAGCTAAAAATAATCAACCACTTCAGACCACCGAAAAGGTGAATGCTAGCAGGTTTTGAAGAGGTAAGCAGCTTCTGAAATAAGGAAATATTTTTTTTTCTGTATGTCAATATTGAACACAATAATCAGTGATAAGTTTAAAGTGTAGCAAGAACACGCTTTCTAACATAAGTATAGCGAATCATTAGAACAGACTGCCCAAGGAGACCGTGGGATCTTCAGGACTCAGAGGTCTTTGATATTTCGTACATGAAATTATTATAAATATGGCAAACACAGATGTAGTTGATTCTGACATGCAACAACGGTCTGGAGCAAATTAATATCTGGTAATTGCTTATCTTATTCTATGATAGCATTTGAAAAAAAATATTAAGATTTAAACCAGGGTTTTGAAAAATAGAAAGCATTCAGAGATTATTTACTATATCTTTGAACTTTTAAAAAGTACAGCAGAATTAAAACAATATTCTGGGATCTGAAGAAAAAAGTACTGCAACTTTTTATTTAAAGATATTCTGTGAATTTCCTGCCACAAAGTCCATCAGGATTCTATGGAATATTTAGTAGAAGAGTGCTTATTCATGAGATGAAAGTATTAATGAATGAGGTTATCTAACAGCTTCTCTAACTTACTAAATGAAAGACCAATTGAGCAAACAACAGAAAGATAACAGGTATTAAAAAAAAAAAATCCATCCCTATACCAGACAGATACTGTTATGAAGACAACATATACTCTAAATTAGAAATTAATTCTGTTACTGTCCCTTCACTTTGGTTTAACCACAGCCCATCCTGCTCATCTGTGCAAAGAAGGAACTAAGACCAATATTAGATAAAAAAGAAGTATCAAGCAGAGTTTAGAGGAAATCACCTAGAACTATACCATCCCTTCAGCCTTAGTGATAAAATGAAAGTTGCCAAAGACATTCTGAGGTAACAGGTTTAGTTATTTTTATGCTATAATTTAATAGACTGTGGGGAAAAAAAATCATTGTCAACTTCAATTTTTAAGAGTTTCTCCTGTTAGTCATCACAAAAAAAGTACTAGTCCATATGTACCTGAAAATGCATACACTTAACTTCAAAAACACAGAGAAATATAAGAATTTTATTGGAAATTTACATCTCTTCATATTTATTCTCCAGATATTTGAATGCCCTCTCACGGAAATAAAAATACTTTTTGATCGTATTGCCCTCACTGGCATTCAGTTGCTCATTCACTTAATCTGTTTAGAAACTGTTTGCTTTTTTCCATGATATACCACTCGAAATTCACTTATGTTGAAGTCTTTTTTCCCACTTTGTGAGCTATTTCAGCTGCTTGTTGCACGGTAAGAAGCACTCTAGTAATTAACTGAATAGTGCATTTTGGTTGCAATTCACACAGAAATCGGCACTTTCCCCAGTTGGGGGCGCATGCTAAAAGGCACAATCCCTGCCAGCAACGCTACAGGCCAAGATCTCCAACAGATTTAAGCACTTGCTTGTAACTTGTATCCCGTTTGCCCCCTTTTTCCGGAAAGTTTCCTTAACAATAAGAGTTTTATAGTGTTTTCTTAACAACAGATGACAACAGAGTATTTTGCTTGTCTTCAGTCAAGGTGGCCTCTGAGGAATGCTGAGGTCTATGCCATGCCAAACAGACACCAAAACCAGAGGCATGGAATCGGGACTCACAGCCCCAGGCTGCCAAAAGGCAAAGTAAATACTCCCACATTGCACTTCATGCTACAGTGTTCAGTCCACTTCCAATATCTGATTTAGCTCAGGAACCTCTGGAGTGTCAACATACAGTCACAACTGCCCTCATTTGAGTCAATAAATAAACATCGATTATTTCCCCTTTCCACATTAGTTCAGCAAAACTGGCAAATGCTTTAGGCTGACATCCTGCATCTATGATTCATTCCATGCCCATTCATCTACAACATCAATATCTGCTCCAGAGAGCTGTTCCAACCCTGTATTTCAACCGTGCAGAGAAATGTGCAGAGCGATAAAGACTCAAGTGCTCCATGCACATCAGTGTCTTCACATATTCTGCATGGGCATTTTGGCAAGAAACCACATCCCCTGCTTATGGCTGCTTTCCTGCTTATAAGAAAAAAAAAGAAAAAAAAAAAGAAAAAAAAAGAAAAAAAAAGAAAAAAAAAGAAAAAAAAGAAAAAAAAGAAAAAAAAAGAAAAAAAAGAAAAAAAAAGCAAACGAACAGAGGTATCAAATGGAAGTGGAAAGAAAAACTATCAACACTAACATTTTTCATTGCATTCTCCTATAATCCTCAAGATGGAAAAGTCCTTGATAAGTAAATACAACACAATCTTGTTTGATAAGATTCTGTATTTCCCTTGCATGTCTCATTTTCTCTGATTAGGCCAAAATTACAGTACCAAATGAAACAGCTGTAACTCCACTACATGTAGGAACTGCCATTGGCATCCACAGAATGACCTTGCCTTGCAGTGGATGAGCTCCGTAGCTGGGCAAGAACAACTTTAGAACTTGTATTTCATGCTAGAGCACCCACTGATCTTAGACAGGACAAAAATGAATGTTTTATCAGTCCTGCACAGGTTGAAGAACTGTAGATAGGTTCAACAGTTGCAGAGGAAAAGCATCTTCCTGGGTTCATCCCTGTTACTGTCAGACAAATTGCCCCATAAAGATAAAAGCAAGCTTCCATAATTCTTGCCTACCCAAAGTTTAAGATTTGTTGTTTACTTGGAGCTGTAACTAGAAGTTAGGGACTCCTTTTATCAGTTCCACAGTGCTCCTACATAATATGGCAAAAAGGTATCAAGGGCCATATATTATCTGACAGATTACCCTTTCAGGTACAAAGGGAACATAAATAAGGAGAGAATTTGTCCCTGTGTCACATTACATCATTGTAAAGATGAAATATCTCACAAACATCACTTTGATCTCCCCTATGTAAAAATGTCGGCACTTCCTCTATTTTACAGATGAAACACAAATTTTGCCAGGACTATCCCCTCATTTAGGGCACCTAACTTGAAATGTACAAGACCTGATTTTTACATTAGAAACTTCACATCCACTGTGAGGCAACTGCTCTTTGAGTTGATGGGCTAGCTGGTAGCAACAGAGAACATTAGAGCTGCACAGGAAATTATTTCACTGGGTTTCATGGAAAGGTCCTCTATTTGACAGAGTTAGGACACTTTGTTTGAGTTCCATTTCGAGCAGAAAAGAGAATTACAAGTAATTTCTGTATCTACTAGACTACAACAGGGTTTTATTTGCTAAAATATGGATATAAGAAAAAGAGGACGCTGATAAAAGGAGACAGAATAACATCTTTTCATTTTTACTGCGTATTTAAGTTCAACTAGTCCCATTCTCTGAAATTCAAATCAGGCAGGAACAAGTTCTTCAGAAATTTTATGAACAACAAGCTATTATTATTTTTTAACCAAGATATTAATTTAACTTATATATGACTCATATCTAAGTTGTCAGTCAGCAGTTCTCATTTCAGTAACTGCTGTACCAAAGTGGCAGCCAAGGAAAGTGATCCTACAAAAAACTCCTTTAACAAGTTGGTAAATTGTTTTCACAATATGAACAGGCTTGTTCAGCTCGTATATAGTTATGATATATTTACAAAAGTGCATGACTCAAATTTCTCTTCAAAAATAAATCACAAAGAGTTATTTTTTATGTAGAAAATATTGAGTATTTGCAAATTTCTGACCTAATGTATAATTTTCTTAGCAAGAAACTTGGAAAAATCAGAATCTTTTTTTTTTAATCGGTATTTAATAAAGTAATTATTCTAATATACAGTGAAAAAAAAAAGTTGCTCAGCTCATTTTCTAAACCTATTTTATTTCACAGATAATTACATTTTTCTTTTCAAGCGCTTAAAGGAATAACCTTGGGCATAATACAGCACTTCGAAAATAATAAGACATACCTTGTTTAGCTTTACAAAGTATTCCAGTCCAGCTTCCCAGGGATTAGTGTCACAGTTCATCTGTTTAAAGAAAAAATAAAATTGCTACCTGTACATGATGGCCTATCATAGCTTTGGGGTTGAGGGGTATTTAGTTACTCCATGCAGCCTTATTTACTCCTGAGTCAATGTCTTCCACGTTGCATATGTGCAACTTCCATTTGAATATGCTGTATGCTTCCTATATGTGATTTCAATAGATATCTACCATTATGCCTACTATAAAGTCTAGATATGTAAATAATTCATCTAAGTTTCAATATGCAAATTAAACACACAGTTCAGTAAGAAACAGGACTTTCCAGTACCAAAAGCAGAATGAAACCTGCAGAAGACTGAATAACTGAGGTATGTGCATTAATTGCAACACAGCAGAATGCCTTAGCTGGAGAGGAAAACAGAACACTAAGCCAATTTTATTTATGACCTTCCCATTAGATGCAGGCGTAATGATTTTTTAGGTAGCATTTGAAGCAAGAATGAAAACAGTTATCACTGGGCAAATGAAAAGGACCCCTAAATGCCCACCATTCCTGAGTCGTCTTCTTTCCAAAGGAATTCAGAAAAATTTCAGGTAAGCAGAAATTACATTGATTTTCCTCAAATTCCCTAGGTCCCCTGAGTAGTTCCATATTGTGAGTGAGCAAATTTGGCAGAAACTAGCCAATGGGAAATGAAAAAGTTCCAAATACATTATGAAGCAAGAATAATTGGCCTCTCATGACAGTTATTACAGAAATAAAACATTTTCGGAATCTATCAGCCAAACCTTTGATTTCAAAACACTAGAGCTCAGCAAAGCCCTCATAATTTTGCTATACACAAAAGGGAAAAACATCAGTGAATCAAAATGAGTGTGTCTCTGCCAGCAGTACAATGGAGTACGCTAGTTAGTTTTATTTAGAAAAGACACTGTTCAGAATATAGCAACTTTTCCTGCTTATGGTCCATTTTCTTTTCATTCTAAATTGAGAAACTGGAACAAATACTATCTAAGCTAGTTCTGACTAAAAGCTGCACAGTCATAATGAATTAAAAAAAATAAACAGAAATAATAACAAAGAAATTGTATTCCTGACCTCTGCCCCCCAGGCTCGGAAACCCTTTTCCAGCCTTAAAACATTCAGAGCATATGTCCCAAAGTTGTCAATTCCCTCTTTTTGGCCAGCTTCCATGATTGCACTGTAAAGAGCTACAGAATCTTCTTTTTTATGGTAGAGCTCCCAGCCCAATTCACCTGTTATACAAACAAGATTAATGGTTTCATCAGCTCAGCAATAAAGCAATCCTAATAAATACAGTCCTGTTCTTGGTAAAAAGTGGGGATCAATGCTGGAAGTGTTAATTCACATTCTGGGGTCAGTTCTGCTATCATATATCAGGTCTAATTCCCTGCAAGAACCACCAGATGATTTATGCCCTAGATCTTAAGCAGAGGTACTATTATCCTAATTTAAACTGTTAACTGAAATCAGGTGGGTTGAGGGAGGTCAGTTGGGGAGGTGGAAATAAGAATAATGGACAAGAAAAGGTAATGTAGTGAAGTCACTATGAGAGATGAAGCTTAAGGGCATTATAAACAGATGATGACTTGGCAAGTGAACAGCAAATGTAATTGAGTGTAAATAAGCATAAAATGAGTATATTGTGTCATATTTAGTACAATAGAAAGAAAAGGACTTCAGCTGCTTCAGAATGGTCTGAATTCAGTCCATTGCCATAGAGATAGACATAAAAATAAATAAAAATAAAAAGTAACTGAGAAAAACAAATACTTAGCATTACAGTGTTACATTTTCAAGGCACTTGACAAACACTAATATATGGTAATCCAAAAACGATTCCTGACGTTGGTTTTGCAGCAAATACCACAGAGGTTATCAGAACTGGACTTTTGTTCTGTAAAATAAATATTTACACTATAGTGTATTCTAGAGAAACGGTCTTGGAAAACTCAGGAGAGACCCTGACCAGATCACATTTGAAAAAAATCAATGTATTGTATTTCCTCACACATTTATATATAAAATGTGATGAACCTATTTCTTATGAATACGTGATGAGTTACTTTTCAACATAATTTTAGTTACACTTACTATTTTATTTATTGCCTCTTTCCTTAAGAACCTATTTTCTCTATTGCTTACCTGTGTATGATATCCTAATGGCAGTAACAGCAATATCAGAAAGTTTCAAATGTTTAGACTGGAGAAACTTAAATGAACCGTCGCTCAGATCCTCTCTTGTCAACTTCTGGAGGATCTGTCGGGCATAAGGACCTGCTACACCGAGTACTCCTATCTCATCTGTCACGTTTTCTAGATCAACTTTATATCCACCTCTAGTTATTTCCTCTTCTATCCATCTGCATGTAAAACATAATAGCAATATTAAATTCCTTATGAAAAACAACTGATTTAGATAAAGACTTAAAAGGAATAATTTTTGGTTAGTGTTTATCTTCCCAGAAACTCCCAGGCCCACACCTTCTCAAAAACAGTGGAAGTATGTGCTCTGCTAGGTAGTCAAATCCATCATTGATGTTAAACAGTGTTTTCTGGTGAGATACTGGTATAGGAACACAGGCATCCGGGACATAGACAGGAAAGGAGAGAATTTAAATGAGTGGAACAGTATTTTCAAAATAAGAGAAAGAAGTGATCTCATAGAAGTGAACAGAGGTTTGTCTTTGGATCCAGAATGCATTAATAAAAAGTCAACCTACAAAGGGAGTAAGCAATAAACACGAAGAACATAAGAAATCTCAAAATAAATTCCTCTGTCAATAGAAATGTACAAGCAGGCTTATTCTTTCCTGAACACAGTATTTAAAGTATTGGCAGGAAGTTCTGGTTTGAGTTTTGATTTAATAAAAAACATCGGCTGGGTATTGTCTTTCAGGAAGCTCACAAAATAAATGTAAGGAATATATTTAAAAATCTTACAAAGTACTACTTTGTTAAGCAATGTTAAAAGATCTCAGGCACAGTGGAGCACCAAACATGACTACTGAAATTCTGTAGAAGTAAATGCATTAGGTCTGGTTCTACCATTTGGTTCCTGAATATGCAAATAGTCCTACTGATTCCCATGGGACTGTTATGAAACAGTACCTTATTAATCATGTGTTGGGGTAGCAAATTTCAGTCTTTTATGTGTTGATTCATTTTGAATAACTGTTTTTTCAGCAATCTCTAGCAAGAAAACTTCTTCCTCTTAGTATGTATGTACAGCCACTTATAGCACTAGAAATGTCACTTCCAATGCTCGTCTATGAAAAGCAGTTTTTGAAGTCATCCTGCAACCGCTCTACCTCCTTTCTTGCTGTTGTCTTGCTTTGTCACCCCAGAGCCCAAAGCAGAAGACATTATCACAGTATCAGGAAGACTGCACTACCCGTCTGTATTGGCCAGGTCAGTGCCTGTGGGGTCATCCATGTCTAAAGCCAATTTTCTTCTTGCGTAAGAGAAAACACTGGAAAGGAACAACTGTGCTGACAAACGGGTTCAATAACAAAACAAGAACTACTCCATTAAAGTATATTACATAACTCTTACATAACATTCTCCATCTTTTTATACCACCAATAATCCAATATGCAACTGCTTATGTTTCAGGATTCAACTCAACCAAGTTTCTAAGAAACTAAAATCAATAAATAAGTAGAATTCTCTTGAACCTAGCAAAAGGTTTGTTGAGTAATAATTAAGAATTTGGGACTTAGTGAAAAGGTTTCTATATTAGTGTAACTGTATAGCACTGTGTACATACTGTATCAAAAATAAACAAACCTCAGATCATGGAGTTCTGATCCCGAGCCAGTTATAAGCATAAATTCTCCAGGATACACTTGAGAGACTGTTAGCTCAGCATAAACTTTTCCTCTTGGCGTTAACATATGGCTTATATTTGTGGAACCCACCTACAGAGTAAAATGTTAATTATTAAGAATGCAAAATAAACCCTTTGAATTCTTAACCATTATGAAATATATAGAAATGTGTCTTTATTTGAAAGAACAATGTTTTTCTGTTTGTTCTGCTATACCATAATAGCAGCAGACAGATACACAATTGGCCAAGCTTAAGCTTTACAGTGGAAATTTCACATTTTTCTTCATGGAAAAAAAATGAAATTTTTGAAATTAAATAAATCAAGACTTTTATAAGTATTTCTTAATTGTGTATTTCACAATTAAGACACAATTGTGTCTTCTTAAGCAACATTTGATGCACTTTCAATACAAATTCAATCGTAGTTTGTTCTCTGATCACCAGAATAAAAAATTCTACATGTTGTTCACACAAATATTCTGTTTTCTATCAGAATCTAATTGATATAAGGCTTTTAGATCCCAAAAGGATAACATTACTTTTCCCCTTATTTTAAAGAAATACATACTGAGCTGGCTTATGCTTTTGTGGCCCTGATTCGTGAATGCTTTTAATTTTGTGTAGTTACTGACTATGAATCTACATCTCAGAATGTTTGAATCGGGTTCTGTGTAGAAACGTGATCTCTTAGAGGCAAAATTTCAAATAACAGTTACTTAGCTGTGACCATAAAATGTATACATGATCATACAGATACCATCCATACAAACAGAAATATGAATATGCCATAGCTGTTGTGCTGGTCTAGTTCCAGAGGCAGAATTTAATCTCTCTTACTTCATTCTGCTTTCATAAGAACCTTGTCAATCACCCAGTCCATGCCCAGATTCCAGACAATAAATGGAAAAAGGAAAAATATTGCAGATATTAACATTCTTTTGCAAGGTATATAACATCACTATAATTAATGGCATATTACAGGCACATAATTGAATTTTCAGGACCTGATGGTAGTCACACTCAATCTGGTTATGATACAAGTATACCTCAAGTAACTTCACTGAATTATTTCAGGATGCAGACAAGCATGAATGGTACCAAAAATCAGACAGCTTAAATAATGAACTATTTTGAATGCTGGCTTTTTAAGTGGATCCATAAACTGCTTGTTCTGTTTTCGTACCTATTTTTCTTTTTCCCTTTAGCAACACTGATTAAACTCCATACAAATTCCTCACTTTGTTCTCAGAACTTCCTGTTTAGTCTTGCTTTTCCTCCACCACTTATTCAGCAAGTGTTATCCATGCCCACTGGTGATAGTTACCCCACTTCTACCCTAGGCTAGCAAGAAGACAACTTTTAATCTATACTGATATCACAAAATTAATACAGTAACAAATATGACTACAATGCAGTTCAAGTTCTTTCTCCTAAACCTACAGGACACTATTCTTGTGTACAGCCTTTCTATTCAGGTGACTCTGACTTCTGAGATCTAACTTCATAACTGTAGTCTCAGTACACTTACTGTTTCCCTATGCTTCCTCCCTCCAGTGTCTGAAGCAGATAAAACCATCACCTATAGCAAAACCTTAATGAAATTCTGTGCTGAAATGAGCAAACTCCACAGCTGTAGCACTTTGGAAAGGAACAGTCTGCTTGTTGGAGGTGAAATTCAGTTTCTGAAATTAAAAATACTAGACAAGAGGGGTAAACAAAGCAGGAATATAAAGGGACATATGGAGTACTACTGGAAACTGAGGACCAAGAATAAGAAACCTCGGGTGATTCATTACGGTGTGACATTTTTGAAAACAGGATCATATTGTGAGGATCTGTGAGCAACCACACTTGTAGAGAAAAGGCAGGTGTGAGCTGAAAGCTGAATATCATGAATATTTGCAACGTTGCCTGCTTCAGGCAGACAGCTGTAAAACAAAGTCAGTATGAGGGGAGTGGAAAATAAGCATGGGCCATGTTTAAAAAAAAAAACCCAAAACCACAACAAAACAAAAAAACTATTGCCTTGGGCATCCAGAAAGACGAAAATATCCAGCTGTGGTCAGGCAAGTGCACTTTCCACTGCTCTCCTCTGCTGCCTGAAGCTGCCACAGTACAGCACAGCTTTAGGCACGCAGCTGCCACGCTATTCTAGTATTACTGTAAAAGAATTCCAGGTGACATTCACTTGGACTTCTTTAGACAAAGATTTGAAACATATAAGTTTCTGTGTTTCAATGAAACACTTTTTTTATTGTAAAACGTGACTGAGCACAGGAACAGGTTCCCCAAAGAGCTGGTGGAGTCTCCATCCTTGGGGATACTTAAAAGCCATCTGGTCATAGTCTTGGGCAGCAAGCTCCAAGTGACCTGCTTGAACAGGGTATTGGACAAAGTGATCTCCAGAGGTGACTTCCAACCTCAACCTTTCTATGATTCAATGATTTGTGCCGAAAATTAATTCTACATGGGGCTACTCCAGTCTACATGAGGCTACTAGTATAAGCTCCACTGTCTGTACTCTTAACTGAGGGAAATACATCTTCTGACACAGAGATGTCTCCAAAGGATCTGAGTGTTTGGTATCTGAAAGATATGGCAATAATATTATGCTTAATTTTTCATTTCTGAAACAAATCCTAGATTAAAACAGTTATCACTGTCCCATTTACCTTTGGAACAACATTTGCAAACAGATGATCCAACAGCTTAACAGAATCTGTGCCTTTTACTTTAAACTTGCCAAAAGGTGACAGGTCAATCACACCCACTTTTTCCATAACTTGTTTGTACTCACGACCCACAGGGTGAAACCAATTTGTGCGTCGAAAACTGGGTCTGAAACAGAGCATTTACACACATAAAACACAATTTGGAATTTTTGTGCTCTTTTCAGCAAAACATAGTCTTCAGTTCCTTCAGTTTAATAATCATTCAAAAGAGATAGACTTTCCTAATTATAAGTAGCTTACCCAATATTTTCCTTGGCCTAACATAGTTTAATTATTAAAATCCTTTAACAACAGAGAAAGATATGAGTTGATATTTTATCAATTATTTTGTACAATAAACTGTGAACTGTTTGAATGTTAGAAATAGTACTAGTCTGTCATGTAAATTTACAGCACACTTTGTTGCTGAATCATTTATTTGAGTTTAAGGTGTCAAAGGCTTTATTTCAGAACAGCTGAGTGTGTCTCTTTATTCCTTTATGAGCCTCATTTAGATTGGGACTTCAGTATCCCTGTGAAAAACATTTATTTGCTCCCTGATGCAAGCAGGTAACTAGCTAGACAGGCACAGGGGAAAAAAAAAAAGAAAAAAAGAAAGGAGGATTGGGCTTCTCCTTTCCTGAGAATTATGAGAAGAATCAGCTTTTTCAATAAAACATTATACTGTGTTGCTGATCAAATAACAAGAAAGGGAGAAAAATACAAATTTATAATGAACAAATTGTTCTCTAATCTTTTCCTTGAGCTAGGCTGCTCCCTGATAGCCCGTACCAAGAAGAGCTACGGGATACCTTGATGTATGCTTTGAAATGGAATTATCGGGATTACCATTATCAGAATTAAAGGGATTCTAAACTATGGGAAAAACAATAATGGAAAATCTACCTCATAGATACCTTTAGCTGAAGTGAATGATAAATCTATGATTCTTATTAAATTTAACTCAGCTGGCCTTTGCTATCATGACAATTTATTGGGATTCATTGGGAGGCAGAGGGAGGGTGAGAGGGAAGAGGGGAAGGAGGTAATCTTTTATTTACTTGTATCCTGTCTCATCTCCAGGTTTGTAGAACCAATGAGGTTGCTCCCATCCTGCGTGAAAGCCCATTGAACATTTTGATTTCAGCAAATCATACAGCCCACTGGTTCTCTCTGTTGGTCTCCCAGCGAATCTTTCTTCTTTAGGGTAACCAACTAGAGGAAAAAATAAACAAACCAAAAACCAGGGCATACTAAATACTGTACATCACCAAAACAGAATGTATATTAACACATATATATATAAACAGAGAAATCTAGAGGCAGGCTTTGTTGGAATCCATTTTCAGGATATAAATGTATTTTTAAAAATACTTTCTTACCAATGTTATTAAAACCATAAGATTCTCTTGCTTTGGCTGCTGTGTATTCTGTGGTGGTCCACTTTCCATACCGGTTGGGATCTAATTCTATCAGGTCAAATGGAGGTTCCCCCTCAAGGATCCAGTCACTGAGGTACTTTCCTATGCCACCAGCATGTATAATGCCATACCTTAAAAACAGGAAAAAATACTGTAGTGCCACGTCTTTGCTACTTTTTAAAAATCAGAGGTAGTATATATTAGTAATACACTCCCTAAAATATTCTCATTTTTTCCCTCTTTTTTTGTCTTTTTTGTTATATTTTGTCTTGTTTTCCAAGATTACGTGCTTTATTGACAGATATTTCTGCTGCCCCACTGGTAGCATTTGCTAATGTACAGCATTTCTGGTGCGTGAGGTTACAGCAAGCTTTCTTTCTCTAAATTCAGAATGTAGCAATCTTTTCCAGGCACATTACAATTCTTCAACAACTAATACTAAACAAAGTTTTCAAACTTCTGATATCCATTAAATACACTGTCTAGTCATACAACAGCTCTTCTTTTTCAATTAGGTTTAATTAAACCAGCCTCAGATTTGGAAATCAGATTGAAGCATTCTAGCAGGTACCGCGCGTATTTACATTGCAACAACAAGTGCAATAGCAACACATGTCAGGAGACAACACTACCCACTACTGAGACAGCTTTAAAGAATCAGGGAACATAGAGGAACTTCAGATAAAACTCGGAACCTTGTTTCTGGTGCTAGAGTTGAAAACTGCTTTTTCTCACCTGACTTACCTTCTCTGATCTTCACTACAACTACAACCAGAAGTGGTTCCAGAAAGCTCATGCTAACAAAACAAATATGTAGGAATTTTCTGCTATCAATCTCTAGTAAAAGTCTGTCCTGTTTCTACATAATGAGTGTGTGAAGGATCAGACTGTAAAGAAGATCTCTTTTTAGAAACCTGCATTAAAGGAACCACACCAGGCAGCAAAGGCAGATGTTCAAAAAGTTACAAAGTGATAGATGTAAGGTTTCCTTACTTAAACATTTTGTACATAATTCTAACTTTCAAAATGCTTGACATCTTAACATCCATGGGGAAAAAGCTGTGTGTGAAAAGTGCTCCTGCATGGTTCTTGAACTGAACAACTGTGGACAAGGATCTTCGTTGTGCTGCAAAATGGGTGTATTGCTACTCAGTCTACATATGGCCAAGAAGTGCTATGTAATACTGAATTACAGACACCTCAGATTTGACACCAAGACATTTAATGACAAATAATTATTAATACAAAATTATTTCAAACTTTTTATTTTAATACCTCCATAAATTAGTTTGCCATGTCTAACAACAACAAAAAAAAAAAGTGTCAAAATAGCTTCCTGTCTAGGAAAGATGTGAAAAAAAATTCTTAGTTATTTGTGAAATGCTCCAATAAGCACAACAGCAAAATCCTTGAAAAAATAGAAAATCTGTCCAAAACCAAATTGGGATTAGCATGCAGCAATTAAATCACAGACACACTGAATAGTGAAGCTAGAACAAAATTGAATTGCGGTTCATCAATTTTGCATTCTGAATTCTATGCCCTCAATTAAATAGGCAAGGATCTTGTGGGAAAAAGAAAAAAAAAAGAAAAAAAAAAAAAAAGAATGTAATCATTTAATTCTAATGCAGATGCCGAAGGCAAATGAATTCAGATTACACAGACAACTTAGTTCTGGCACTTCCTAACTGTAGAATGCCTGACAATAATACTTGTGAGAGTACTTTGATATAGTGGGATTTCATCTGTAATTTATTTATTTATTTAAATAATATAGAAATATAAAAGAGTTGAGTACATAAAGTAATTCTGCCACACACACTCCTTTAGGCTGTTTAGCATAAATATTTAGATACTCAGCACAAGCTTGTATTTTCTTACCAGAAGATGAGCGCTTGTAAACTGCCACTCTGCAAGTACTACAGAAGAGCTAGCCGCTGCTGGAGGTAATTTAATTAGGCAACTCTTAGCTAGTCACGGGTATAAGTTTTGTGACCATGGCTAGGATGCCTTCAAGAATGGTTCCAAAATAAGTTTTAGACAATTTAAGTCTCCCTGCACCATTCACTGCAGCCAAAAGCACAGGGGAACAGAGCGCAGAGACCACTGCATGACTGTGGGTGGCAACAGACCAAATACGGTGAAGTTTCCCAGCCTCAGAGGAAGACTGCTGAGCTGATGGGAAGGTAATCCTGCAGCAAGGCAGCCCTGCAAGGTGGAGTTGCTACCACGGGTACACGACCGCCTGTGGGCTCACTAGTCCCTGTGCTCTGCAGAGTTCTGCAGCACTGACTCTGTGCAATCAGTTGATTCTGGTGCTCCTATCTAGGCCTGCATTATCAGGGATTTTAAATCATGCAGGCTGCCCAAATCCCTCGTTACCTCGGATAACGGGAAGCTGAATGTATTAATATGCCACTGCAGTTCTGCTACACAAGAATGAAACACATGATTTGCAGGGATGGGATGTTACAAGTAGCTGTAAAAATGATACAGTTTAGGAATCTTAGTTTTCATATCAGGATTTAGAGAAAATTTCCGTAATGAACACAAACTGCCCTTCTCCATTTTTCTTCTCTCCTTTCAGTCCCTGTCAGGTTATCTTTCCCATTGCCCCTGTCCTAGCCTTAGTCTTATTTGTATATGAGTCCTTGCTTCTCACCTATTTCCAACTCATTCCACTCCTTTTTCATAGGAAATCTGAGTCCTTGCACACCACGGTCCCTTTTCTAGTGTCTGTGTCCCAGATTTAGCCATTTTTCTATCCCATTTCTGCAGAAAAACTTCTTTCCAGTCTCTGGTTGTAGAATACTACTGTAGATATAATGCAGGAATCTTAATGCGAGATTTTGCTCCAGTATTTAAAGGGTAGCTACAAAGATTATGGAGAGTCCCTTTTTACAAGGAGTCACACGGAAATGGCGAGGGGTAATGGGCACAAGTTACTCCTGGGAAGATTCCAACTGGTCATGAGAGAAAAATTATTCCACAATGAGAACAATAAGCCATTGGAATAATCTCTCCAGGGAAGTGGTGGATTCCTTAACATTGGACACTGTTACAGTTCAGCTGGACAGGGTGCTGGGCCATCTTGTCTAGGTCATGCTTGTGCCAAGAAAGGTTGGACCAGGTGATCCTTGAGGTCCCTTCCAACCTAGTATTCTGTGATACTGTGATTGAGTCTCTATTAAGGGTTTATGAACTGTTACATTTATGAAGGCCTGTGAATGGGCTTCATGGATAGATTTTGTGAAGAATGACAGAAAGGCCTGTCTTTAGGAGAAAGGTCACTTCTGCCAAACGTGAAGTTCATTTGCAGAAAATGGGGAAATAAGAGCGAAACAACATACTTTCCAAAAATGTCGTTCTTTGGAATTGGTTACATTGCTTTCACTTAAAATTTTCTGAATAAAATTCTAGCCTACTCTTGTTAACATTTTCAAAGCTGTAAGTAATTGAAAACAGTCTTAAATGGGAAGCATTGAGCAACCTTAATAATAAATAGTGCTACAAGCTCTGCTAAATATACTTAACTTCTTTGCACATTAAAATGCCTAGCAAGCTGCCAATTTTAGATAATAAAAATCCTCTAAACTAACAGCACTAAGTCCTCTGTCACAATGTCCCTGCTAGCTGACTATGAGATAAGGATTTGCTAATGCACACAAAAAATTACAACACTGGTAGAAACACTGCAGTGACCCAGAAGCGTAGAACAGAGTCAAACGTCCCTGAAAAGCAGACAAAGCAATCCAATGACAGCAACGTAATTGCGACCTGTGTCTAAACATTTAGAGATTAATCAAATTCTTGAAATAAGTTTGTTTAAAGAAATTTTAACATATAACACTGGTCTTCAGTTACGGAACATTGGTTCAGGTCCTATTGACAGCAATGAAAGAAAACAGGTTCCAAGGTCTGGTAGCACAGTAATGAACTTAAACAGGCTTTTTTGGTGAACAAGGACTAGGCAAACTACTTTTGTAACTATAAGTTCTGCAAATGTTACTAAAAGATAACAGTATTTTTTTTTTTAAAATCCAAGCAGCAAAGGTGAATACCTTTCACAATGAATCATTGCAAAATTACCAAACCTTTTTATTTTGAGGGCCTTGGAAAGCACGTTAGTGGTACTGCCTTATCTTATGATCTGAGGGTTTGTTTGGTTTGGACTGAAGAAAACTGGAAAAAGCTGAGCTGGATTTTGAACAGCAAGTTAGGCAATTGGAAAAATAGTGTAAACAGAATGTGTTCAATAACATGTGCCTGGAATTGTATTCAGTTCCTTCTATCCATCTTGAATGAAAGGTCAAATTAAGACAATTAAAGAGAAATCAGTAGGGGTTTCAGCACTGACTTCAGAGGGGCGAGTGTATATAAGATGTAAATCGCATTTGAAAAAAATATTAGAATGGGCAGGAGAATGACCCCAGTAAAACACTCACTCCTGTTGTCACGCTGCCGTCTTAATTTTTTTTCCTGCAACACACAGCAACACAATTTTTCAGCTCAACCTTCAACAGTCAGAACCATTACTGTGCTTGTATCCCTAGAGCAGCCAGTTACCCAGTATGCCAGCAATGCCTTCTACTTAGTATGCCTTCAAGTCTTTACCCAAAAGTTAATGCTTCCTATTAAAAGTTCTCCTGGTACCACTCATTCTTGTCCAACTTCAGTGACACCAGTCACTGTTTGTCATGTGCCAAACAACAGTTGAACACAATGTAATTCAAAGCAATACATAAAATGAACTGGAAAGTGTATTAGAAACCCCAGCACTTTCATGGCCTTAACTTGCTGCACAGACAATACCAAGTACTATCCATTTCTTCCTGCTTCATAAAGCGTCACAGATATTGGTCTCCAGAATAAAAGAAGGAAACAAACTGAAAAAATAGTAAGAGTTATGAAGAAGAAGTATGAGAGAAGGATGAGCTTCTATTTGGTAGGTAGTAGTAATTAAGACTATTTCCAACTACATTTTACATAAAATATGTGCAAAACAACTCCCAAACCCATAAAAATATGTAAAGCTTGAGCAGACTACCACTTAAAAAATATGACAGACAAAAGTTGTTACGAAGAATTTACTCACCCGAAACCAATAGCTACCCAGTAATTTCTGACACCCTGATGTGGTCCCACCATGGGAAGAATGTCTGGAGAATAGGTGATAGGACCCGCAATTGTGTTTACAATGTCTGCTTTTTTCAGAACGGGGACCATTTCCATAGCAGCCTCAATATGCTCCATTATTCTGTCTAAATCAGACTCAAATAGTTCTTTTCCAAAACCTGCACAAATATTTGACTCTTATTAAATACTTAATTACACTGAAAATAAGTACATTTTAAATACAGTTATGCAATCTATGTATATAAAAGTTATTAATCAGTGAGTATCTTCAAGCCCTTGCCATCCTACACATGAAAAATGGCGTACATGAAACCCTAGTTACCTGCAGGCTCAAGTTTATTGTCACTGCAGTTATACTGTCTTTTATACATATTTGTTTAACCCTAAGGTCATGCAAATTCAACAATGAAGTAGAAAGGAAGTGGAGAAACACAGAAACCTCCTTCTATGTTAATAAGACCCACTTATTTTTCTCAGTATGCCAACAGTTTGGGAAGGAGAAGAAAGACACTGTCTGTTTCAGATTATGATTATCATGGTGTGTAGTGAATTCCTGGACATATTTCACCCTTCAGTCTAAGCTCTAAGCATTATTGAACATCACTGTGTAGAGCGACTTGACAATACTGGAAAAAATATGTTCAGGAAGATATGGCAGTGCAATCCAAAACCCAACAGTGTGTTGGTTATTTAAAACAGCAAACTGTTGACTTAACATAACTTTCTGTCTAGATGCAAATGGAAAGCTGGAGCCTAGATATAACACAGCAACTTTTTATTTTATTTTTTTTTAATAAGCAGCAGCATGACATAGGATTTTTTTTTGTACAAAAATTCTGCACAAATCTACAGCTTTCTTGGACTTACATCTAAGCATAGAATTTTGTCTAAGACATTCCTTTGCTATACCTGTGTCCCTATTTGACAACCACATTATCTCTGAGGGAACAGCAAAAATCCAGAAACCCTGTCAATATGGAGAGAACTATAGCTTAGAAAATTCCCTATTCAGTTGCAAAAAGGCTACATAACACAGATTTGGTGGCTGTATCTAATCACAATACACAGGTGCGTGTTCAGAGAGTGGGGTAAGACTATGTTGTAGATGTGTATTTTTTGCCTATTTCAAATAGGGTTTTTTCATGTTACATTTTATTTTCTATTCAGTCTTCTCATTAGGGTTACAACTATTCTTTGGAAAAAAAGTTTCTGCATTGCAACCATGCATTGCAAATATCTTCTAATTTCCATTACATAGGGCAGCATGACAGGCTGGGATTTATACACATTAAGATCTGTGACAGTGCTTATCAAGTTTAAAGATTTAATGTTATTTGTTACCTGGTGGGACGCCATTTGTTACCCATGAGTCCTGCAGCTTCATCTTCTCCTCGCTTTCATATGGACCAAATAAAAGACCATCCCTTTCTTGCCTTAAATAGTATGATCCTTCTAAGTCACGAATGACAGGCAATTCTGTTTTTAGGGCTTTCACTTCAGGGATAGTTGATGTCACAACATATTGATGATGAACAGGTATAAGAGGGTGCTGCAGGCCAATCATCTTGCCTATCTCACGGGCCCAGAAGCCTAGAGAAGACCAAAACCAAAACAGAAATATTCAAGCACTAATTTCAGTGAATAGGAAAGAAACAGTAAAACATATGCAGGAAGCACTGCATTTTAAGGAATGTGACAAATTTTTTTGCATACTTTTAATTTTCAAATTATTTTTCATATTATCCAGCATAATTTTCCCTCCATAATTCCATGTCCTTGTTCCTAATTATACTACCATATATTATTTTAGTATACAGATACTAAAAAATATAATCAGTAAAATATAAACTAGGCTTCTAAAGGTTCAGAAGAGAGTTTAATTAACAGCCCCACAAACCCCATGGTTCATTTCAGTAGAGTAAACCTGCGGTGAAGTTCTAGCAAAGTCAGAGACACTTAAACATCAAAATAAATTAGCTCACACCACAGGCATTAACCTAGCCTCTTACTATCAACAAAATGAGGTAGTATGCTTTCCCAAGACAGTAGTCAAGTCCTAACACCCTGATACAGCAAGGCAGTGTATTCAGCCAGCTAATCTTGAGAATTTAAGTTTCTCTCCCTTTCAAATGCATCGTGTGACTCATATTAATAGTATGTCTCTCACATAGCAATCAATTCATTATGATGTTCGTATCAGTCAGTGGTCAACCTGCTCTCCCATAGTTGCCCCGTTTAAAGTTCTGATACAGACTGTGACAAGAAAATGCAAGCAACAATTTCGCTGCCCCTGAAGCTTGCTCAAGGTCTTTCATGTATAATACCAGGCATAAGATAAAGATGACTTTATTCTTCTCTAATAGGGTTAAGCTGGTAAGACACATGCACTAAGTGAGGTACTGGTGTAAAAGTCAAGGAGTGAAAGCCACTTAACTGCCAAACTTATTAGTTTGGGCTCTGCATCATGGCTCACATCTGCTGCGAGGTTGAACATACAGATCTGGGAATCAGAGGGATAGAATTGACCAGGATGGAAGCTGGTCCAAGAAGCTTGGAATATCCCTCAGCCCCACTCTCCTGACTCTCAAGGAGCCCAGGTCTCAGAAGTGGGCTTTAAGGGGGAAAATCCAGTGAAGCAGGAGTTTCAGGGGAGTCTGGGAGTGTGGGTTGAGGGAAGGCAAAATGGAAAAGGAGGGAGGGGTAGCAGGGCATTCCAAATAAAAGACTATGTGATATATGGCATCCAGGAAAAGAAGACAGGTCAGCCTGATTTCTCTGCAACCACCTGACTCCATACACATAAATAAAACTGTTTATGGAAAAGTATCTCCAGCAAGATTTGTTACCTAATACTGCTTCTCCTTCTCCTGGGATTTACACTCATGTTGCCCAGTTTAACATATAACTTTTCTTCCTTTTTACTGCTTACTCATCTTACTCAAATGCTCTTACCTCTCTAATTCCATACTCTCTAAGATTTGGTCAAAATTTAGCTCTCAGGGCCCTGATGGCACTAACAGGCATTAATGATCCTGAGCAGCCTCACCTGGGACCTTCACCCACACCCCTGCCCATGGGCACAGAAGCCCTGTTTCAGGTCAACTCAGAGCCTTCAGAACCTGTCTGAGCTGGATTGATGGCAGGTGTACCTGTTTACAGCACAGGTCTGTCACAACCGTGCCTGTGCCCGGCCATGGACCTCATTGATCCAGACCCTGATCCGTGGACTACTTCCCAGCTTGACCTCAGCCCAGTCTCGTCTCTATGCTGCTGCCTGTTGATCACTGGGCGGTATCTGACCCTGGTTACCGTCACCAGACCTGTTCCTGACCTGTGGCTCAACCTCCTGGCTTGGCTTCAGCCTGCCTTGATCACTACGGACCTGCCTGTGCCTCCTGCCCCCGTGCTCGTCTGGAGATGGGGATGGTGGGCTGACCCCAGCTGCTGGGCCTGGGCCTGCCCTGTAGGACAGAGCCCTTGCTGGCTCGGCCCCTCGCCTGCCAGCCTTGTTATTACACTTGGCTCCCAGACCAGCAGGGAGCAGCCGGCCCGTGCTGCGAGCTGACATTAACTTGGGAATACATTCTCTCATCCCGGGCATGGCCTAACGCCAGGGCAATTTGGAAAGTTGAGTTGGGCGGTGCTGGCCTTGTGCCCCTTCCCCCACACCAGGAGGGCTGTTAGTCTCTTTTTAATATTACGAACCAGCCTCAGGATCAAACACTCACCGTTTTTTAAAAATGCAGATTTTCTGAGGAAAATGTTTTCTGTGGTGACTCACTTGACAATTGCTGACAGCCAGCTAACACAAAGGAGCAGGAAACCCAGGGCCATGACACAGAGATCTTTTCAATTAAAAGCCCTTGCCCAGTAAATACTGAAAAACAGTATCTGTTGTTCTGCATTTATCTTATGTAAGGCTTTTGCTTCTTAATGGCATCCTCACCACTTGGAGGAGATGAACTGACTTGTAAAGTCAGCTAAATTGGCTCAGGGAAGATCATGTCATAGTCATACAATGGGTGCGCCAAAATATCCTTTAAGGCTGCTGAAACCTGATTTGTGTTCCCTTATACAAAAAAAAACCCAAAACCCCAACAAACCAAAACCCCCAAAAATTCTAATAAAGTTGAATTTCTAGTGCATCTGCAAGGGTTTGCTCCATTACACATGACAAATACAGATGTGGATTTAAGCAGAGCCTAACAATCTTCAGGCAATTTCTTTTGATTTGTGCATTTCCATGTCACCTACAGAGAAAACTATGTAAGGTAAGCTCAGCTAATGATCAACGGACAAGAAAGAAAGGTGAAGTAGCAGAATATTTCATCTCTAATATCATGCATTGTTTTCCTGCCAAAATTGTTTGGATTTAAAGAGATATTTGGGAAAGAAATAGTGCTCTGGGAATGTAATCCTAATAAATTCCCTATTTTGCTAACTCATTAAAACAGAATCAGTGGGAAAATATAGAGAGCAAGTATACTGAAGCTCCTCAAAGAAATAAAAATGGTAGACCTAATTTTAGGTCTTCGAAACTTAACTTTGTTTCTTTCAAAACTGTATTAAATTTCTTAGCCATCATTAAGTTTGCAGAAGTACATTACAAACAGAGCTGCCTTTAAATTGCTTTTGAATTAAAGGGAAATAGTTTAGTTTTGCTCAAAATCAAATCTTACATTTCATACTTCTAAAAAAAAAACCACACGATAAGTGCTTATTTAATTGCTTAGAATATCAACAGCTGACATTTACTAAATGTAAAATATTACAGTTTCTTTGTTTAAAGTTTTTGAACCATGTGCAAAAGCTATTACAAACACCAAAATGGCAAAAGGAAGAATACGTTCTCTGAAACAAAATTCTAATTGGAAGCAGATGTCAAGCTCTATCACACATAGTAGAGATAAACGAAGGCATAAATTATATCTCCAGGACATTTGTGAAGATTAAATTGTAGAGATTGCAAACATCTGAGGCTGAAATATTTAGTGGTGGTATTACTTAGCATATCTGCTGAACTATGTAATCTATCTCTTGTTTTTAAAAATGTTCCCTCTCTACGTATATATAAATGGTTGTATATACAGTGTGTACATGTCTGGAAATGTGTGCTTATATACACACAAACATACTGTATGTGTAAACTAAATTAATGATTTTGCAGACTTTAATCAAACATTCCATTATAAATAGGCTGCAAATCACTTCAGCAGTCTCAGTACCTAGTTAGTTCATGTCAGGGATTATTTATTAGGCATCTGCTTTCTTCCCAAATGGAAATCTCACATAAGGAACAGCTAAAGATTGGTTGAAACTAGTTTGTTCCAGTTTCACAGCAGATGTCAGTTGGGAGATGAAGGGGGACAGCATTCTGATATATTTTCCTCTGCTCATATTGCAACATGAGCCTAAAATATGAGCTCTGAATTATACCAGTCATGATCTGTAGTGGAATGAGGCAAGGCTGAGAAGAATGAAAGTTAGCTGAGAGAACATTTATAAGAGATATGTGTTATACAGTATTGATTTCACATCCTTAGCCAGAATGTTAAGCAATATGTGCTTCAAATGTTCATTTTGGCTGAAATGTTAACTACACAAGAGAATTAACCAAATATACTGTTGATGTAATAACTTATTACATAATAAATAAAGACATGAAAATTTCACAGAGGTGCATTCTAATTTTTGCAAACAAGCTTTGAAAAGCATTTACTAAAAACCATGCCTAGTGTCAACTTGATACATAAGCCAAAGAAAGTTATGTACACTACAAAAATATAAGGAAATTACTACATCTGTGATACTTCATCCATACGATCCAGAGTCAATAGTTAGGAATAATGAGTGCCTAGAAGCTTGTGGTCTAAATAAGAAGTCTGATTGCCAAAATAGCTTCCTTTCCATTCTCTAATCTTGGATCACTCCCAGACCAATATATCCATACCATGTAACAAATGACATAAGGATCCTATTAGTAAGACAGCTTGTGATCTTGTAACTGAATGCTGTCCCATAATTCATGACTGAAAGCCATGAACTGACAGTCCAAAGGCAATCAAATATTGATGCCTCTTGTCTTCTAAGTGCTTGACCTTGTGGTCTAAGTAAAACTCTTTAAATTTGGTTTCCTTGTTTGTGTGGTTGTTCGCTTTCTAAAAAGCATACTGAAGTCTTCTAGTCCTCTTTCTCTCCAAAATGTCAGTGTGGCACTCATGAGCATGCTTAGAACCTCAAGGTGAACTTTTTCAGACCCCTGCTATTTTAGCTATTTAGCTTATCAATTGCTGCTGACGACCTATATATGGGAGGTATATCTTGAGAAAGCACACTTTTCAATGGGTTTCCCAGTTAGACTTTACTGGAAGCCTGGAATGATCCGACAAAGGGCTGTCTACATCCCAGACACTGAAAGAAGGTCACCTCCTCTCAGCGGTTGGCCCTTTTATCCCACTACCTCCAAGTTTCTCTCTACCCCAATCTCCTCTCTTCCCCATCCCTGCTTGTCCCATAACGGCTCTTTTTCACTGTCTCAAACTCTGCTCTTCTTACTCCAGTCCTTACTTCCTTCTTCAACTCTTTTGTCTCCATGTGCAAGCCAGTCTCCCCATTTGTGAAATCCTGTCCCCCTTCTCTTCCTTCCAGTCTACTCACATCTACTTCTCCCTTGCTATTCCACCAGTCTTTCATGCTCAGACAGCCTGTTTTCCAGTCTCAGTTTCAGACACAACCATTCCTCAAGTATTCTTCCTAATCTTTCAGTCCAAAAAGTTTCAGCTCCAGTTCACTTCAGATCCCTTTTCAACATTTCAGATCTGTTCTCTCAATCCCTCTCCATGGTGTCATCCCTAATGTTGCCATCCCTGCAGTCCGTCCTAGTTTGAGCTTTCTTATTCAGCAAGTCCTCAAGCACATAAGTGTTCCACTTGCTGCCAGTGCTCCCAACCACCTCCAGGAACCTTCTCCATGCATTTTACTCTCCTTGTCTGTTCCCCTTCCAGTCCAACTTATAATTCCAATTGTCAGCCATCATTATTCCACCTACCAACAAGAAGAGTCCCTGTTTCACTCAACTTCTTCATTTTGTCTGTTTTGCAATAGAAAGAGATGCTTTTTCTTTTCCACTGCCCAGATACAGAAAGGAATTATAAAGATTTGCTTATATATCCTTGCTCTCAACTCACTTGTCCCATCTGAACAAGAACAAAAAATCCTCTTGATCCATCACAGCTTCCTACTCAAGCCTGATTATTCACCAATGGGATGTGTCAAAGACTCATGCCTTAAAAATGCAAATATGATTCAGTTTGAGACAGACAGAGTCTGCAAAAATGTCATCCAAATGGTAAATATTCAGTATGTTTTCAAACAACTGAAAACAGAAACTCCTTTACTAGGAAGCAGAAGGCACACTTCACATAGGAGGTGCCAACAGTTTCGCCAATAATATATTTTTCTATAACTTGTATAAAGCAGCATAAAAATAAGCGAAGTTTAGATGGAATACAGGTTTTTAGAATTATCAACTCATTTAGGGAAGCAAAGACAAAGACAAATCCAAAAGACTCTTGCCGAAAAGCTCTTTGAAGCAGAACATCAGTTTGGCTTCTTTAACACAATGAAAAATAAAAATTGCGTATGTAAATACCAGCTCCTTTGAGTTGGGAAATTTTTATTACATGAAAAAATGTATTGTTAAGCCAAGTGCATGTTTAAAATACTACTCAAAGGGCAACAAAAATCTTCTGTTTCAAGGATATGGGGATAGAGTTAAATCTCAGAGAAAGATAATACCGAAATAGGCAGGGTTATCTTACCCGCTGCAAATCCTCAGTCTCTGAAAAAACAGTGAAGACATTTCTACTTCATTTGTACATCCCATCTCCCTTCCTAAGTATCCTTCATAAGATTTTAGAAAGCAATATGCATAGACAGTAGCCTCCCTTATACACAACTTACTGTAGACCAGTAAAGATCTCTTGTGCTACTAAAATCTAACAAGACAGTCTGACTAGTAACTGCTGGAGACAAGCCAGAAAGAAATATTTGGAATGCCTACTCAAGGGCAATTAACATAAGAGCTAAATTTTCACAATAATGTAAAATAATATGTGCAAAGTACATTTTACCACAAACCGAATGTTCAAAAACATCTATTACTTATTCCTGTAATCCACACAATTCAGTACAGATGCTCCATGTCAGCTAGTTTGTAAACCTGAAGAGTATTCAAATGTTTATGTTAAATCCTACCTGCAGTATTCACAATTCTGTTTGCTTGAATTATTCCAAGTGGAGTTTCAACTTCCCATGTCCCATCTGATCTGGATTTCAAATTAGTCACTTGGACAGGATAACTTATTTGGGCACCATATTTTCTGGCTCCTGCAGCCAAGGCCATAGTGAGAGAATAGGGATCAATATGACCATCTCCAGGGTTGTACAGGCCAGCTAAAACCTAAGTGGAGGTAAAATCCCACAAAATGAAATAAATTAAAATCTATCAAAAGTAACCAATTCTATAAAAATTGCTTTATTTCTTGAATGTAGTAAGTCAAATCAATACAAATTTTCAAAACATACACTAACTACAGCTATCCAACTTATCAATTGTCTAAGGAAGTAAATTTGCTCAGTTCTCCAATGCAATCAAAAGTTGCAATGCTTTAATATTATAATATTATATATATTATAATTAATAGTATGCACACTGGCATACAGTATCCACTAAAATGCATGTGAATCTGATTTGAGTTTCTAATACATCTTTTTTCACTGAAAAACGAGATTTTTTTTGTACAATTCATATAAAGGAAACAGACCTTGTGTCTTCATATCTGATAGACCAATATTTAATTGCAATGGAAGTTATTTTTCATAAAATAAGCTTCTTTACCTTATCCATTTTTAATAAGGGAAATAACTCTTGGACTTTCTCAGGCGTGATTAGGTACTGCTCTGTTGAGTGCCAACCAGTACGAGTCATTTGGTATTTGAATTCATCCACTCTAGTAGGGGTTGAAGCAATTCTGATGCTGCCAGGCTGATGAAACCCCACAGCCTAAAACAAAGAGCAAAAGTGAATGAACCTTTATGTGACTCCATAAATACATGCTCCTATGCTATGGGAAGTCTACAGGAG